>JALPQD010000687.1:17500-193076 GCA_023101885.1 Typhlomys cinereus | reverse complement strand
GTGTAGGCCTGAGACAGAAATTAGGAATCTTTTTCAATCACTTTCCAATTATGCATTCAATGGAACCCAGAGCTTACTGATTCTGCTAGTCTGGCTTAGCCAGGGATCCCCTACCTCTGTTGAAATTACAGGTGGTCTGCCACGTCCACTCGACATTTACATGGGCTCTAGAGATTCAAACTCTTGTCTGGGGCCAGCCTGGCACTTGTTAAATATGCCAAGCCAGCTGGCCGAGGAGCCTCAGAGATTTGTCTTTGTGTCCCCAGCACTGGGGTTATACACACAGACTGCTTGGTTTCTTTCTTTCTTTCTTCCTTCCTTTCTTTCTTTCTTTCTTTCTTTCTTTCTTTCTTCCTTTCTTTCTTTCTTTCTTTCTTCTTTTCTTTCTTTCTTTCTTCTCTCCTCTTCCTCTTCTTCCTTCCTCTTTCTTTCTTTCTCTCTTTCTTTCCTTTCTTTTTCTTTCCTTTCTTTCTTTCTTTCTTTCTTTCTTTCTTTCTTTCTCTCTCTCTCTCTCTCTCTCTCTTTCTTCTCTCTCTCTTTCTTTCTTTCTCTCTTTCTTTTATTCTTTCTTTCTGCCTGGGGACAGAAGATTGATTGAACTCAAGTCCTCACACTGCAGACTGAACCATCTCTCCATATCTATTTTTAGTTTTTTTTAATATATGTTTTGCATAAACTAACATATCCTTCAGGGAATAAAAACTAGGTTTGCCATTTCTTGAACTCAAGAGCCAAAAGATTCAGTATGACCCCAAGTTAATTCTGAGAAGCCAGAAGGGGAGTGACTGTGATTCCTTCCTGGACTGGTGGGGGGACATTTATATGACCCAAAAGGCAAACACAGGAATGCAGGATTGAGGAATTCCAGCTAATTTCACAGCAGAATTTATGTAAGAGAGAGTGCCATTTGGCCTGTATAGATGAAACACTGAATTTCCCAACCAAGCTTCCCCCAGAGTCCTCTGGCTATCAGCAGAAAATTTCAATCAGCACAGCCTGCAGCCCAGGCCGTCATTTATCAATAGACTTGGCTCTTTTGGGTGACAGCAATAGGTGAGGGCTGTCTGGCGGTCAGGGAAATCACCCACAAAAAGCATAACCACAAACCGACTTTTGACTTGCTAATATAACAGAATTTAAAGAAACATACAGATCATCTGGTTCAACTCTCATCTTTTTTTGTGGCTTTCAGATGTTTGTGCATATTCAGTGCATGTATGTGTGGTGTGTATGTGTGGCATGTGGGTGAGTGAACATGCGTGGGTATATGCACACAAGTACATCTGAGTATGTGTGCCTGTGGAGGCCCAAGGTTGATATTGGGACTCATCCTCCATTGTTCTTCCACCTCTTTGTTGTGAGCCTGGGTCTCTGATTAAATCCAGAGCACACCATTAGGGCTAGACTGGCTAGCCAGCCTGCTCTGATTCCCAGACTCCACCTTCCAGGGCTGGAATGACAGCTAGTTGCCACGTCCTCTGGGGATTTGGTGATCTGAACTCAGATCCTTCTCCTAAGCAAGGTCTTTAACCACTGAGCCATCTCCCCAGCCTCTCTCTCATCTCACAGGTTGCTCTGATATATTGTGACCAACTAAGCATCCCAAGGGGACAACATCTGGAGCTGGTCTGAGCTCCAGGAAATAATCTCAGCTCACCATGAACCTTGGGTGACAAAAGGGACTTGTGATTAATGAGCAAGGGGCATCTCCAGCAATGGTGGGACGTCACTTCAGCCTGCTCTATCGGTCTCATGGCTTTGAAGGTAGGTGGGTTACCGCCTTAAGGAAAAAGCGATTAGACTTATGCAGGCAGGGCTTCTTGCATGGGGGGGGTGTTGGTGAACTTGAGTTAGCTGAGTGTCCATGTGCATGTGTGTGTATGCACGCGCGCGTGTGTGCGTGTGTGTGTGTGTGTGTTGTGTGTGTGTGTGTGTCAGAGGAACTATATATTCCTGTGGAGGACCAAGGGTGACTTCAGCAATCATCCTAGGTTGCTTCCTTTTTTGCTTCCTTCTGTGATTTCCCAGGCTCCGCCCACCAGGGCCGGAAGTGCAGGCTGCAATCGTTTCTTCACATGGGACTTGAGATTCAAACTCAAAGATCTTCTGCTTTAAGGCAGAGTCCTAACCCTTGAGTCATCTCTCCAGCCCTCCACCAGGAATTTTTATGTAGCATCTGGAGATCCAAATTCAGGTCCTTTTGCCTTTGAGGAAAAGGCTTGATTTTTTTTTCTTTTCTTTTTTTGCATGTATATGTAGAGGGTTGTACATATCTGAGCATATCCTTGTTCACATGTGTGACCAACGATGTGTGTGAGGATACATGTGCATATATGTGCATGTGCATATGGAAGTCCAAAGTTGGTATTGGGTGTCTTCTTTGACCACTCTCAACCTTTATTATTAAGGGAGGGTTTTTCCAGTGAAAACAGAACTTGCCAATCAGCTAGGGTAGCTAGCCAGCTTGCTCTGGGGATACCCTATGTTTGCTTCCTGCTTCCTGGGATGACAAATGGCTGCCATACCTGCTCAGCTTGTTCCATGGGTTCTGAGGAGCTGAACTCTGGCCCTTGTGCTTGGGGAGAAGCACCTACCTAATCCACTGAGTCATCTCCCCAACTTTTCTTCCTTCCTCCCTCCCTCCCTCCTCCCTTCCTCCCTCCCTCCCTCCTCCCTCCCTCCCTCCTCCCACACACACCAATACACACACATACACACACACACACTTATATATGAGAACACACACACCCACACATTTATACCACACCCATACATATCCATAAAAAAACCAGAAACCACTACCGTTATTGTTATCATTCCTGTTTGTTGAGCCTTTACAATGTACAAGTGATGTTCTAAGCATCTCACATGCACAGTAACATTTATGACATGGTTATAAAGTTATTAAAGTCCAAAAAGGGATTAAAGTTCAAAGTTTCTAGTGAAATTGAGCAACAGAAACTCATGTTGGCTGGTGGGACCTAGAGGATTCCATCTTTCTCTCTCTTTCTCCTATCCTCTTTTCTCCTCCTCTTCCCTCTTTTCTGTCTCATCTTATGCCTCTCCTCCCCTCCCCTCCCCTCTCTTCTCTTCTCTCTTCTCCTCTCTCTCCCATCTTTCCCCCACAATCTCTCTCTCATTTTTTTCTTTAATCACTCTTCCCCCAACTTCTTCCTCTTTCTTTTTATCTTTCCCACTCTCCCCTCTCTCAACGGATCTCACCTTCCTCTCTCCATCTCTCCCTCCCCGCTTTCCTTCCCAGTTGAACTCTTGCAGTTCACATCTGGCAAGACACTTGGTGCTCCATCCAACATCCCAGAAAACATGTAAGAATGCTGGACAGATATGGTGGGGGCCTGTGATTCTTGTGCTGGAAAGCAGAGCCTGGGAAATCCCAGAGCAAAGCAATAAGGAGCAATAAGGAGCAATAAGTCACGATGATTCCTGATGTCACTCTTGGACTTCCACAGGCACACGCACTCAAGCGCCTTCTTGTACACATGCCCACACACACATTTCCCCATCTACATGTAAAACACACAAACATGCCCTGCACCCACCTCATACACATGTACAATGAAAAAAAGATATCCTCTCTAGTTTCTTATTCTAAATAAACAATCATGTCTACTGCATCCTTGTTTTGCAACAATTATAAACTGTAAAGGTTCCTTTGCTTTCAAGGTAAAGGCTTTAACCCTTGAGACATTCCCCCAAGGCTGACCTCGTGAAGGGCGGCACGCGTTTCCCTCTACTCAGACTGTTCCTGAACTGTGTGTTCTGACAAAGGGGAGCCTGAGGCCCCAGGATCTCCCCCATCTGTCCAGGTCTCTCCATCGGCAGGACAGTCAAATGAGAAGGGGATGGAAGAAAGAGAAAGCAGTCTACTTGGAAATCCACAGAGAGATAGAGAGGCACAGTGAGGGGGTGTAGGAGGCAGAAGGCATGTGACTGGTCACAGGTGGGGACAGGCGAATGAGGAGTCAGGACACAGATTCTGGATGGAGCACCAAGTGTCTCACCAGGCTGTGAGCTGCAAGAGTCCAAATGGGAAGGAGAGAGGGGGAGGAGAGATGGAGAGAGGAAGGTGAGATTTGTTGAGAGAGGGGAGAGTGGTGAGGGATTAAAAAAGAAAGACAGAGGAAGAAGTTGAGGAGAAGAGTGATTAAAGAAAAAATGAGAGAGAGATTGTGGGGGAAAGAAAGGAGAGAGAGGAGAAGAAATGCGAGAAGAGGAGAGGAGAGAGGAGAGAAGAAAGGGAGAGGGAGGGGAGGGGAGGGGAGGAGAGGCAAAAGATGAGATAGAAAAGAGAGCAGAGGAGGAGGGGAGAGGAAATGGGAGAGAGACAGAGAACGATGGAATCCTCCAAGTCCCGCCAGCCAGCATGAATTTCTGTTGCTCAATTCCACTAGAAACGTTGAACTTTAATCCCCGCCACACATATGCCCCAAAAAGCTGTCTCCTACTGTTTCTTTCTGGAAAGGAGAGATCAGAGTATGGAACGTTGGTCTAAGGAAGGGTATCTGGGAAATCACGAGAGGGCTCAGCAGGTAAAAATGTCTGTTCACAAGCCCGGAGAACCACGTTCAATGCCTTGAAGCCCACGTGGTGGAAGGAGAGAACTGACTTCTAAAGACTGTCCTCTGACCTCCACCAGGTACCATGGCATATTCTCTCTCTCTCTCTCTCTCTCTCTCTCTCTCTCTCCTCTCCAATCAATAAAAATATTCAAGTAGGGGATGGGAATGTGACCCAGTCAGTAGAATGCTTGCCTAACATGAAGGAAGCACTGAGTTCCATCTCTAGAACCACACACATACACTGGACATAGGGATACATGCTTGTAATCCCAGGACTGTGGAGATGAGAAGGAGGATCAGGTCTCCCAAGACCACCATAGCCCTGAATTCGAATCCTCTTTGACTCTGCATTCTACTTGACCAGGACCATTGCCCACCGACCTCCCCTAAGGTGTTCAAGCCCCACCAAGGACTTTGAGTCTGGCTTGGATGTTGGCTTAAAGTCCAAGCCCAAGTATCACATATAGATCCAAAGCTAGATATTTAAAAGTCTTACTCTCCACGTGTCCCGGGTCAGCACGTTCTCTCACAGCAGCCCGGGTCTGCTGTCATTGCCAGAGATGTCTCCAGTCCCTCCTGCGCATTTACTCAAGCAAAAATGAAAATCACATGCATCAACAAAAGTAATAGAATGTCGCCATTGGTCACGGAAGGGTTTTGTAGAAACTAGGGAACAGAATGATTTCACTACCTTCTTTGTCTTCTGCCTCCCTCGATATTCCGACTTCTATTTCCAGTCAAGAGGGGATTCTTGTTCTAAGGAAGACAAAGTTGCTTAATGGGTTTCTTGGGGCCCACTTAAGGATCTGACTGCATAGAAAGCTCCAGGGTCTTGTTAGCATCCCCCCCAACACATCGTGACCCACGAGGGTCTCAACAAGATGGGACTTCAGGGATAGATGGTGGGAACTTGGGAAATCAGAACTTTGGTGCCCTGAGAGCATTCACAACTTCTAGGCCCAGGAGGGAGGAAGGCTACTTCCTTGAGGCTTTATGGGATAACCCTGAAACCTGAAGAATGAGGAGCTCAAAGCACTTGGGAAGCTGCACCCTAGAGAAAGGAAATGGAAAGTTAGTTCTCAAGTGTTCGAATTTTCCTTTTTTGTTGTTGTTGAGTGTGTTTTTCATGTGGAGAGTTGCCCATACGTATGCGGACATGTACACAAGAAGGACTGTGTGGGTCCTTGGGTATCTGTGGGTACCCAAGAGTGACTTCAGGAACCATCTTTGATTGCTCTATCTTCTTATTGCTTTGCTCTGGGGTTTCCCAGGCTCCACCTTCCAGGGTTGGAATTATAGCCTGCTGACATATGTGAATATGTCAGCACTTCTAATTCTATCTATCTATCTATCTATCTATCTATCTATCTATCTATCTATCTATCTATCTATCTATCTATCTATCTATCGGTCTGTCTGTCTGTCTGTCTGTCTATCTATCTATCTATCTATCATCTATTTATCTATCTATCTATCCTTATTTGTGTGTGTGTGTGTGTGTGTGTGTGTGTGTGTGTGTGTGTGTGTATCTCAGAGGGCACTGTATCTCTGTAGAGGACCAAGAGTGACTTCAGGAATCATCCTGGATGTTTGCTTCACTTTGGGATATCCCAGGTTCTGCTCACAAGGACTGGAATTCCTCCTGGTCTTTTTACAGTGGAACCCAAATTCAAATTAAGGACCTTTTGCTTACCTAGTCATCTTAACCCCTGAGCCAGCTCTCCAGTCCCTGCCCAGCTTTTTTCCCATGGGATCTGGAATCTGAACTCAGGTCCTTTTGCTTGTGAAGCAAAGACTTCAACTTCTGAGCCACGTTGCCCTGATCCGAATTTTCTTAAAACTTAAACCAAGAAAATGGCTAAGAGACCCATCATTCTGGAAGATCTTGACTGGGAGTGATATGTCGGTAAGATGGGGGCTTAGGAGATCCTAGACTCAGACATCCCAGCAAAAATCGATGACTTGGTAACTCTCCATGACTGATACAGCCCAGAGAGAGCCTTAAGTCCAAATAAAATGACAGATAAAATGGTAGATAGTTCAGTTAGTAAAGTGTTTGCTGTGCAGGCATGAGGACCTGAGTTTAAATGTCCAGCACACATGTGAAATAACCCGGTGTGGTAGTGCATACCTGTTATTTCAGTGCTGGGAAGGCAGAGATAGGAGAATCCCCAGGGCTCAATGGCCAACCAGTCTAGCTAAATCAGCAAGCTCCATGTTCAGAGAGAGACCCTGCCTCAAAAAACAAGGTGGAGAGAGATTGAAGAAGACCCCCAAGGTCAACCTCTGACTTCCACATACATGAACACACACACACACACACACACACACACACACACACACAAATTGTTGCATAGTATTTTTTTTTTGCTGAATGAGAGTAGCCACCATCTTTGAGACCATCAAGATCAAACTCGTTGACTGCTTCCTTTTCCTCAGAGACAGAGTGGGTGAAGGACATTGAAACCACAGCTGGGATTCTGACCTTCCTTGGAGCATCTCCCACTCATTTACCCCTGGAGGAGGGGCTTGACCCCTAGTTCCTGGTGTTCAGGGGACAATCTTTCCTCTGATGGAGATTCTCACACTCAAGACATGAGCCAGGTGGAGGCTTTTTGCACTTGGGATAGTTTTTTTGGAGGTGTCCAGTCTGGTCGCATTTAAGGCATTTTTTTTTTCTTTGTCTGTCAGAAGGGATTTTGGGTTGTCTGTTGGATTTGCCTTGTTCCTATTATCCCATTCTCTTATAGCAATTATCAAGCTTCAATTTTTTTTCTTTCTTAGCTCTTTCTCCTTCCTCCCTTTTAACTTCTCTATTATAAAAATATCTTTGTAGCTACTTTAATATGTCCTCTAGGTCCTTTTTTGGACTAAAAACCATCTTTTGTAATTTCCTACATTTATCAGGTGCTGCCTGAGCAATGAACCTGTCCTTGAAGATAATTTGCCCTTTTAGACTTTCTGATTGACCATAGGGTATTTTCTTTTTTAAAATTTTTTTATTATTATTATTTATTCAACTGTGCGCATGTGCGTGTGTATGTGCGCGTGTGTGTGTCTGTGTGTGTGTGTGTCTGTGTATATGTAGAACCACGGACGAATTCGCGAACCACCATGGACGCCTCCACCTCCTTCTGCCCTGGGATTCACAGGTTCCGCCCTACCAGGACCAGAAGCGCAGGCCACCCCCACTTCCGCCTGGCGTCTATACGTGGGATCTGGGATCCGAACTCAGGACCTTCCGCCTGCAAGGCGGAGGCTTAACCCCTGAGCCACCTCTCCAGCCCCATAGGGTATTTTCTTAAAGTGTCTCTAAGTCTGTCAAGGGCTTACAGTTGGGCACTGAGTTATTCCTTCAGTTTATTACAGTTTAAGGGCTTTTGTCTCATTCTCCTGAGTCCTTCAATAATCATACTCTGGAAATGATTTCTCATCCATTCCCTATTCTCAGATTCAGGGCTTCATTGTAGATCGTAGCTAGGGGCTGCTTTATTTCCAGGAGGAGGTAGGGATGTGTTATCTCATGCTCTCCTAGATACATGTCTTTCACTTTGATAATATTCTTTTGATGCCTGTCCTGCAGTATTAGAACTACCTTCTTTACTGAAAAAGGGCCTGCAGTAGGGTAAAATTATGTCCTTGTAACCCAAGGTGAATACTTGATTAACAGTCTGAAAACCATCTATGAATTTATCTGGGTCCTCAGAAAAAGTCCCTAAGTCCTTTTTAATTTGGACCAGGTATTACAAGGAAAAGGGAGCATGGAACTGAGTTGACCCAAATGTACCTGGCATCTCTTGAAGAGGACAGACTAATGCTGAGTCGGATTACATGGACCCTGTTTAGTCTCAAGGGAAATGGGTCTGGCTGAGGTGGAAGGTCCTGGATAGGAGGGATAAAATTACTGTTCTGTATTACTTTTGAGAGCATCTTTATTAAGAGACAAAGTTTGCTCTAGGACTTCTACTTGTTACTTTTAACAGAGATTTCTATGGTATCTTAGATTTAAAAAAGTTTGAATTTAGGAAACTACAGATCAAGCCCATTTAATTCCTTTAGCTAGGAAGAGGTCTTAAGGATCTCACTGTGGGGTTACAGATTTGAGCACTGAGGCATTCCAGGTCTCCTGCCTTAGGCTGGCACTCTCTCACACATTCAGAGTTTAAAACATTCCCTTCCCCCATTTCAAAGTACTCTCTTTTCCCTTTTCTCCAAGAGGTCTGCTAGGAGAGGTAAGCAGAGAGACCCCAGAGTTCCTTTTACCTTGGTGGGTGGAATTTATCTCTTGTGACCTATCTTCTGGATGGCTCGCCAAAATGTTCTTGGGGAGGGACTTTTATGTCTCCCAGTTCTTGTGTTTGGGAGTCGAAGATTGAAACCAGAACATGCATAAAGGATTAAGACAGATTTTATTAAAGAACAGAAAGTATGGAACTCACAGACTCCAGACATAAAATCCTTGAGGAGCAAGGGGCAAAGGAGCCAGAAAAGAACTCATGGACATGGATTCCAGACATGGAATCCATGATAGTCAAGGAAGCTGGAAAGGAACTTACAGACATGGAGTTTATGAGGAGAAAAAGATCCAGAAAAGATCTCACAAACTCCAGACATGGAATCCATGAGGGGTAAGGGAACTAGAAAATAACTCATGGGGGCAAGAGAAACCCAGAAAAGAACTCATGGAGTCCATGAAAGGCGTGAGAAAGCCAAAGATGGCTGCCAGGATCAGAGGTATTTATAGTTTTAGGCAGACCTGTGGAAAAGTGACTTTCCCTCATTGGTTAGCTCCAGCTTCTGCAAACCTGATTGGAGCTTTCGATCCCCCACATCTCATTGGTCTGTTCATATTAAGGTCGAACCCAGTTAATTCTGTGGCCAATATCACATCAGGGTAGAACTTATCTGCAATGAAGAGCTCAGCCCCTTATCCTTTCATAAACAGGATTGGGGGAAGTTGGCGACCTTCTCTCTGTGGAGGATTAGAACAAGCTCCTCCAGATTAGCAGGGTGTGTTCCTTCAGGATAGTCCCAGCAGCCAGGGATGACCTTTGAAGACTTTCAAAGACCTTCCCAGCATGGCTGCTCTAAAACTGCTCAGGTATCAGTTTCTCTTTAGGGACTTCCACATGTGTCCGGGCCCATGAACCAGCATGAACCCGAACTTACACATGGAAAATAGATGTGGGAATGATAGGAATTAATCAGGCATTTGGTCAGATGGAGCCTAGGATGTCCTCCATCATCTAAGCTGAATTTATTTGTAGCAAAAAACAATATGTGTAGGAAAATCCCAGAGACCAGCAGGTTAAATTCTTTATAGGATCATGTAAAACATACACATTGTAAATGTTATCTTGGCTAACAAGAAAAAACAAGTGACACGTACATGCTATGTGTCTCCAGCTAGAGCAAAAAGCAGATGTGACACCCAGTTGCTAAAAGGGAATGGACAATGAAAATCTCAAAGCAGAGTTTCCTCATTACTGTGACTATGCACATAAATGCACAGGACTATGTCTTAAATGCATAAGACTATGTCATAGATGCACAGGAAAGAAGCTACAGGGAGAATGTCTTAGTGTCACCAGTCCTGGCAAGAACAGAAGCAATCTGATTGAGAACAGACAGGAGGCAAATACAAAAACTCTCAATGGAGAGGAATCTGTCTGCAACTGCCTATTCCAGATGCTAATGCATCACCCTCCCCACCCCTTCCCCCACCTGGTGAACATACATGATCAGAGTCGCTCCTCATTTCTCTCCCTACTGACTTAAACAAACACCAAACCAGCTCTCCAGCCCCTCATTTTAGTTTTTTTTTTTTTTAAAACAAACACTTCTACAGAGTTTTTTTCTACCAGATACTTTTATGGTGATATAAGAATACCAATCCACTTAATATTAATTCTTACCCTGTGGGCCACACGCCGTAATCCCCATTAAGGTATAAAGAGGCTGGTCAACTGCCACTGTTTACACTGCCACGAGGTAGAATTGCCTCCATGTTTGAGATTCCCATGTTGTACCATCTGTGGAATATTCTACAGTCCCTCTCACAATGGAGGACACCTTTTGTTGGTTTATTTAAGAGAGAAAGTGAGGGAAAGAGAGAGAGCAGGTATGCATGATGGAGGTCAGAGAACAACCTTTAAGAAGTCTATTCTCTCCTTTCTTTCCACCATGCCAGTTTCAGGGATTGAACTCAGAATGTCAGGTTTGTACACAAGCACCTTTACCTACTGAACCATCTTGCCAGCCCCTTTTTAAGGTAGATGCCATCATTTCTTTAACAAATCCTCTATTAAAGGTAATGTAGATTGTATGTGATCTTGGCTTATTACAACCAATGCTCCAATACCCTGTCCATAGATGATGTAACTCAAGTATAATGATTAGGTCGCAGGGTTTGTACATGTTAACTTTCATTACTATTCTGTTAGTTCCTGGCATATTTCTCTCCCATATCCTTAGATAATCTGCAATTCTCTTAACATCAGGTAATAACTAGATACAAATTTCCTTAAATACTCTAAGCCTTTTTTCCAGAGTTAGGTCTCACCTTCCACACCTCCAAAATCCTCCATCTCTACCTTAGCCTTTGCTTCCTAGGAGAAGGAAATGCTATAATTTGCCACCAGAGGGCAGCACAGTGTCCCATTCCGGGGGAAGGAGAAGGATTTCCTCCTAGGTGTCTTCAGGACACCACCGCACAAGGTTCCGGAAATGAGTGAACTGGTTAAGATACCTTTCTTTACAAGCTTAGACTCGTGCTCCTGAGGCAGTTCAAGAAGCTGGGAATTCTGTAAAAAGCACTCTTCTCAGTTATAGGAGGGGATATGCAGACCCAGGCGGGGGCAGGTGTGCGTGCGTGCATATGTGTCCATATGCATATGTATGTGTGCACGTGTGCTGCATCAACATGCATGTGCATGGGTCCTGCATTTATATTACATGCGTGCTTGTGTGTGATTGTGTGCATGTATACATATGTATATGTGTATGCATGTGTGTTATACATGTGCATGAGTGTTTGTGAATGTGCACGTGTGCATATACATGTGTGTTGCATACGTATGGGGTATATATGCTCATGCATGTGTATTCATGCAAGGGTTAACTTCTCAGCAGATCATCACAGGACACCTTTAGATACAGGCGTCTAACTGCAATATTTTTTCCAAATTCACATATTATTTATTAGTGTTCTTACCATGGGCTACATTCCTCCCAAATTCCTATATTGAAACTTTTCCCTGATTTGATGATATTCCCTGAGTGATGAGCGCTTGAGATGGGATCAGGTCACAAGGATGCAGCCCTCATCAACAGGATTAGTGCCCTTACATAAGCAACTCTGGTGAGCATGAAGTCACTGAGCCTGTACTTGGTCTTGGTGTTTGCTCTTGACAAATGAATCAATGTGATAAATCAGTCAATATCACTTTAGCATTTTGCACTCCCAGCCACTCTCCGAGCATCCCAGATTCCCACTGGCATAGGTAGAGGGTTTCAGACACCCTATTCAGATCCCAAGCTTATCTGTCCCTCTGGGGCTCTGACCTTCCAGGGCAGCCTGACATGGGTGTAGAAATTTACAGATTCTGAGGACAGAATCTACATGGTGTTCTCATATTGCAGAATGTGTGAGGGAGCTCTCTGGGATTTCTAGTACTGGGTGCTGCTGCACTTTGTCTACATGTTGCTGATAAATTCACAACCAAACAACTAAGGAAAATGGGTTTTATTCTTACTCAAGAGTCTCATTACATTTCATAATCCAGTTTGGCAGGCATTGCAATTACTTTTTCTTTGGGCACTGTGAGAAAATGCTCAGATACAACCTGAGGGAGAAAGTGAGACTTATCTGATGTGTGGTTCCAGAGGGAACATCGCCCATTCTAGTGGGAATTACATAGCAGAATGCATGACTTTTCTGGATCAGGAGGCCAGTTCAGGTCTCCCCAGCCGTCAAAGGCAGACAGAGCAGGAGTGAGAGGAAACAGGGTCAGGGCTACCAAACCTAAAGGCTCACTCTCTGACATGCCTTCCTCCAGTAAGTCTCTATATCTTAAAGGTTCCATAATTGTCCCAAACATTAAAATCAGCTAAAGAAGCAAATACGTGAGTCCAGGATGGGGGGATCACATTCAAACCATGACATTCTGCCTTAGCTCCCACAGGCTTTGTGATGCAAAACACATTCAGTCCGATTATAATCACAATAGACTATAGCAGTTTCAACAGCTTCAAAGTCTAACTGCTCTTTTGAAACATCCTGCAAAATCAAAATATATTGTGTTGCGGGAGATGACCAGGAACAAGGCACCAGTCCAGAGTTATGCTGAGTAAAGTCTTTATTCACTGGGGGCTGGAGAGGTGGCTCAGGGGTTAAGCCTCTGCCTTGCAGGTGGAAGGTCCCGAATTTGGATCCTAGACCTCACATAGCGGGCCGAAGCCGGCGGCTTGTGTTTCTGGTCCTGGTAGGACGGAGCCTGTGAATCCCAGGGCAGAATAAATAAGGAGGAGATGGAGGCAGTCCATGGTGGTTCCCGAATTCACCCGTGGTTCTACACACACACACACACACACACACACACACACACACACACACACACGCACACACACATAATTGAATAAATTTTTAAAAAATTAAAAAAAAAGAAAGTCTTTATTCACCGGCCAATGGGCATGCACTAAAGGGGTTGGATCCCTAAGTGCAGCGTTTCAAGCTAATTATGATTGGGAAAATCCCTACTGACAATTATCTACCAATCAGAATATTGGTGCCATGGGGACATCTAGTGTTTGTTGGGGGCAGTTCTGGGAACAGTTATTAGTTACACCATGACTTTTAGACCCACATTCCCTTGTACATCTCCCCTTGTAAACAGCTAGGTTAAAAATTTTCTATCTCAGCCTCAGTGGGGGTTGAACCCATCTTGCAAGATGGGCTTTCTTTTGTTCATAGCCCTATTACAGTGGAATGGCATTTTCCTCTGAACAAACAGACACCATCTCTGAGACCATTAGGATTATACATGTTGATTGTTGATGTTCTCTCAGAGACAGAGGGGGTGGGAAGGGTCTGGAGTGAGTGTGCCCTCACACATGCCCAGACAGAGAGATCTGGGAGGGGAACCAGGATCCATAGGCCTAGGAAGGTTAACTGAAGGGGACTTCATCTATGCAGCCCTAGGGAAGTCGTTAACAACACTGGGTTAAGTTTTCTGGTGTGTAGCTTCCTTTGAGTCACCCCTGTAAGGAATCCAAATAAACTCATTGGTTCATCAAGTTGGACCTTGGCAGTGTCATTACTGAATGCTGCTGAATTTCTATCTAGGAAGGATAGGCATCCGTGTGGCATTTCCCCAGGTAAAGAATGACATGCTGCCGTTGTTGGTAAGACTACACAGGCTCATCCAAAGCCCTCAAGGTTCTGCTCCCCAACACCCTCCCTTCAAGCATCACCTTATTCATATCTTGCCTATCTGGGTCCTCTCAGGCCCAGATTGAACCAGACTCTAGAGCCTAGATTGAATCCCAGGGTCCGAACCAAAGTACCTGGAACACAAGACCTTGATATAGACCCCTGAACCAGGTGTGACCAGATCAGCACCCTTGATGCTTCATGAAGGATTGGAGCCCCGATCTTTATATCCTAGAATGAAGAACATGCTGTAGTATAGAGGGACAGAGGACCAGTCACATGAGCCTGGTCCTGAGAGGCCAGAGGCCAGTTTCAAAGCTCCTGTCAAATCTCTCAGAAGAGTTGGTCCAGGTGGTGCAGACCAATTACCCCAGCTACTCAGGAGGAAGAAGAACCACAAGTTCAAGACTGGGCTGACCATCTCAAAAGGTAAGAAGAGAGATGAGGATGTGGCTCAGTGGTACAGCACCTGCCTAGTATATTCCACTAAGAGGCTGGAGCTCTGGGTCAGTGGTAGAACATCTGCCTAAAATCCTGCAGTGAGGGGTTAGGGGTGTAGTTCAATGGTAGAGAACTTTCCTAGAATCCAGAGATCCTGAGTTCACTGTGTCATAATATGCATGTACATACACACACACACACTCCCCTCTCACGGGAGCTGTCCTGACTCCAATCTCCAGTCTTCTAGTGTCTTGTTCCCCTGATAACAGTAATTATTTTTAATAGTTCCCCCCTCAAGGAATTTGTACTGTTTTCTGACACAAGAGGTAGTGTCCCATCCTTATGTCCTCAGGGACTGCAGAAAAGCCTGTGTGCTTGGAAGACTTTTCTTAGGGAAGTTTGGTCTCCTTCCAGGGATCTTCCACTCTTCCACTAGGAGTAGTATGTAAGGATGTTGTCAGCTTTGGGGAGTCAGCAGAGAGAAGGGCCATTTTGTTGGACAGACCAAGAGTCTCCAGTTTTGTTGAGATTAATGAACAAAGTAGTCTTTTTCTTTTTTTTTCCCTCCATGTATAGGGTGTGTGTGTGCAGGCATAGTAGAAGAGGGGCATTGTATGTGACTGTGGACGCCAAAGGGTGACACTAAGAATCATCCTGGATTGTTGTACCTGCTTATTCTTTGCTCTGAGGTTTCCCATGCTCCACCTTTCAAGGTTGGAAGTATAGACCATCACCATATTTACTGCATATTTACATGGGATCTGCGATCCAAACTCAAGTCCTTTTGCTTGCAATGCAAAGGCTTAATTCCTGAGCCATGTTTCTGTCATATTTATTTTCTTTTTTCTTTTCTTTGCTTCTTTCCTTTTCTTTTTCTTTCTTTCTCTCCTCTCCTCTCCTCTCTTCCTCCCTCCTTTCTCTCTCTTTCTCTGTCTCATGTAACCCACCCTGACTTTGAACTCTCTATGTAGCTGTGATAGTTAATCCTGGGTGTCAACTTGACACACCTAACATTAACTAAGATCACCTGAGACCACCTGAAGAGAGTATCCAGATCAACACATTTACAATACAAAGACGAGACCTAGATCCCATCTGAACCTCCCGGTAGTGGACCAGATAAAAGAAACTACAGAACAGAAGACTGGGAAGAAGAGAGACTCTCCAGGAAGCCCACTAGCCTCTCAGAAGCCTCTCTGAAGCCTCTTGGATGAGGGTGATGTAATCTGTCTTTAGCTTTGACCAGCCAGGCATGCTGCTTCTGCCATGAAAGATTGTATTTCCCCTCTGGAACTCAAAGTTGAATAAATCTCCCTTTCTCCCTTAAGTTATTTGACTTGGGGTGCTCTATCACAGCAATAGCTAAGAGTAACCATTACAGTAGCCAAGGATGAGCTTGACTCAATCATTGACCTTCTCTATCTCCACCCTCCAAATTCTGGGGTTACAGTTGTGCAACCACCATGCCCAATTCAATGGATGGAATGCAGGGTTTCATGTATGATATGAAAGCCCTCTACCAGCTGAGCCACGTCCCCTCCCACTGTCAGTGTTGATAATTTCTTTAAAGTTTTTATTGTATACATACCTTACAATGTCCATTTTTTGTAAATAAGCAGTTATTGAGGTAGAAAAATTTGACTTCCTAACTGGCAGCTGTTGGACTTCCCTTCACTGTGTAGACCAGCCTGAACAGAAGTCAGGTCACACAGTCAGCTAGGTTACCTTTATGCCACTCCAAATGCTTTGAAACAACGATACAATGATAGACTGCCATGGCTTGAATGTGAGTTGCCTCTCATGGGCTCGTGTGTTTGCAACCTTAGCTGATACTATTGTTTGGGAAGGTCTTGGCAAATTTGGGAGGTGGAATGTTGGAAGGCATGTCACGGGGAGTGGGCCTTGAGATTGTTCAGTCCTGCCCTGCTTCTGCTAGCAGTCTGCTCTTATGGTCTGCAGCTAGCTCTTTGAGCCTCCACAATGGACATGACTTAAGCTACCCACAATGGACTATGTTTCCCCTCTGGAACTGTAAGACGAATGAATGTCTCCCTTTCTTCCTTTAAGTTGCTTGACTCTGAGTGTTGTCTCGCAGCAGTGCAAAGAGTGTTATACAGACGAACTCCAGAACACACAGCCCCAACCAGGGCGGTTCCAGTATATGTCACATGCTGTGTTAGCACGAATGTTCTGGAGAGGCTTCAGTTGCTGTGACAAAACACTCTGGGGAGAAAGGTTTATTGGCTCACAATTCCTGCTTCCCGTCCATCCTGACTAGAGTGTCAAGGGAGCTGGTCATAGCATATCCTTGCTCCAGAACACAGGGAAAGAACCAATGCACGCATGCCTGCTTGCTGGTGCCCAGTTTTCCTCCTTCTTATACAATTCCAGATCCCTTATCCTGGGGAATGATGCTGCCCATAATAAATGGACATGTCCACCTTAATTGAACCAGTCAAGATATCTACAGCCTTGCCCAGAGCCCTGCCTTTATCTGCAGTCCCCCTCACAGTTTTCCTAGAGTCTTGCCTCCTGGGCACCAGGTTGACAATTTTAACACTAACCATCACAAGCTTGGGGGATTCCAGGTGACCCTACATTTTTACCTGAATCAGAGGGGAAGTTGTCTCCCCCCTCGCCCCCCCATGACTTATCAAAGGAAAACTTTTTTTTTTTTTACTGTCCTAGATACAGATGTTAACTTAATGGTTGAGGGTTCGAGCTCAGGGCATATTTGTAAGAAAATCAATAGTTGAGTTAAGCCCGGAGCAAAATTCAGGAAGGCTCAATCCATGGTGAGCAGACCAGTTTCTGGGCAGGTGAATAAAATGAAGGAACTGTTTGAAAAATGTGGTATCCTTGTGTATACTTGGCCAGATGTGCTGGTCTGGCAAGTAAGAATTGTCCCTCTCTCAACTGTTATATGGTGATGGTATGGCCAGTTCCCTCAGCCCTGGTGCTGGTGCGTGCTCTCCCGTCAAGCTAGACTACCAACTATAACCTTACTATCATAAGAAAGTAAACCCCTATTCCCTTAAGATGTTTGATGGTGATTTACCAACAACCATGCGGGCGAACTGCAATACAACCTATCATGGCAGGGAAGTCAAGACAGCAGGAATTTGAGGCAGCTGGTCATATCCATAATTAGGAAGCAAAGAGCAATGAATGCCCATTAGTGCTCAGCTCCCCTTCCCCATTTTACACAATCTGGGATACCCTGCCCAGGGAATAAGCATACCCACAATCGATGAGTCTTCCCACATCCTGAACAGAATCAGGATAATCTCTCACAGACATTCTCAGAGGTTCCCCTTAATCTAGATAGTCCCTCACAAGTGTGTCCAGAGGCGGCTCTAGGGTCAAGCTGTTGTAACTCTCACCACCAACCAGGTTTGTTATGACGAGTGCAGGCAGCACCCTTCTCTGTCTGCTCCGCTCGCATGAAGAGTCAGAGTCCATTCCTGCTGCTGCAGCATCAGGCCTGAAACAGGTTTCGTGGAGAAAAAAGCTGGAATCTGGGCAACCATCGCAGAAGCAGCAGTGGAAGGACAGGGAACTGCCTCCCAAATGGTGGCAACTGTGATGTAGCCATAACAACGAGAGATTTTTTGTTTGTTTGTTTTTGTTTTTTTTTTAATGTGGGACCTGGGATCCGAACTCAGAACCTTCTGCTTGTGAGACAGAGTCACAACCCCTGAGCCATCTCTCCAGGCCCCGATTTTTTTTTTTTTTTTTTTGCGGGGGGGGGGGGGGGAGAGCTAGGGAAGGAAGAGGGAGAATTGGGCAGGGGGATTGACAGAGAGGATCTTAGCTGCAAAGAGCCAGAGATGAGAAAGTTCAGGCCCTGGCTGCAGGGTGCGGCTGGCCTTTCCAGAACTCCTTAAGCATGAGCTGTTGGGACTTATCTCCTGCTTTCGGCCCTTTCGGTGTCTGTTGTCTGTCCTGTGGTCTAAAATCAGAATGGGAAGATTGATACCACGCAGCTCAACATGCTTTTTCCCTAAAATTATAGTAACTTAAAGTCCACGTTGTTCCTGGCATTGCAGCAGAAAATGTGTCTTTCTAGATACTGCTAAATGTATACAATTGCTGATTGTCTGAGAATGCAGCAAATCACATACGTCTTTATGTACTTCCTGGCACGCTTTCCTGTTTACAACTGTTTGCGTGTTTATGATTGCTGATGTCTTTTTTTTTTTTTATTATTATAGGCTGGGACTTCGTTACACTAAAAGTTATACCAATTCATCTGAGAAATAAAATTCTAAAAAAATCAGCATTTGCTCAGTGCTAATTTACTTTGGTGGATACATTTTTTTTTATTTATTTTATTTTTTTTTATTTCAGCTCATACAAACTTATTAGGTACACCAGTTCCCTCCCTTCCTCCTCCTCCCCCCCGTACGCCCTGCTCCCCCTCCCCACCCCTCTCCCTCCCCATCCCCCAGTGCCTCCCACCCCAATTCCCAGAGAGTCCTTTCTTGTGCATGTCTGATTTTCCTCTGGGCCCTCCTCTCCGATGACGTACAAGGACCCAGTGGCCTTTCCCTGAACCCTTTCCCATGTTCCCCTTAGGTATAGGAACACTGCTGTGGCTGCCAATCCTTTACCTCCAAGGCTCTTGGTGCCTTTAGCAGATGCTAGACTTTGTGAGGTCAACAGTGTGTTGGACAATGCGCAGGGCATGCAAAGTCCAATTATGATTGCTTCAGCCCTAACTAATATAGAGTATCTTATATATCGTTGCTCCTCCCATCCTTTTGCTCTTACACTCTTACCGCCCCCTCTTCCACAAATTTCCCTGAGCTTCAAGAAGGGAAGAGACTAAGCTGGCCTAGTTCTAGGTGGTTAATATAGAGTCTCTGAAGTTCTGGATTGTGGTTTGTTGATTTTCTTTTGCAGTTTTGCTGCTCCTGCAATGCCCTTCACTCCATCCTGGTGGGCATTGTATGTTACCCCCTGGCCAGAGACAAAAAGCTGTTAGAGTCTTGTGATAAAAGCACATTCAAAGATAGATGTAATAAAAGTGGGAAACCATACTAAGGGAGGGGTCTATCACCCATTTGCAAAATGGTTACTTTTTATCTGTCAGACTATATGCCCTCCTCTTCTGGTGAGATCACACCCCCTCAGTAGTAAATGATCAGGAACAAAAGTCTGTGAACTTAATCAGATGTCTCATTACTTATTTGGGTCCTTGGTGGAGGCCTAATTTCCCTGCTGTAACATGGTCCCTTCTCTCCTTGTTTCTGGTGTGGCCCTCCTACCCCATCCCTCCTGTTCATAATCCTTGCAATTACTGTCTCTAGGTGGGCTGGGTGGGTTTGGTACTAGGAGCCATCTATTAGGGAGTACATACGGCGCTTAATTTTCTGGGTCTGGGATACTTCGCTTAATATAATTGTTTCTAATGTCATCCATTTCCCAGCAAATTCCAGTAATTCATCATTTTTGATGGCTGAGTAGTACTCCATTGTATAGATGTACCACAGTTTCCTTATCTACTCGTCAACTGTTGGACATTTGGGCTGATTCCATGACTTTGCTATTGTAAACAGTGCTGCTATGAACATGGCCGTGCTTGTGCTATCGAGGTGAACCTCTGCTGTATGGGGGGTTATTCCCAAAAGTGGAATAGCAGGGTCATATGGCATTTCAATCTTTAATTTCTTTAAGAATCTCCAGACGGCTCGCCAGAGTGGTTGTATGAGCCTGCATTCCCACCAGCAATGTAGCAGAGTTCCCCTCTCTCCATATCCTCTCCAGCACTTGTTGTTGTTTGTATTGTGGATTTTTGCCATCCTGACCGGGGTCAGATGATATCTCAGGGAAGTTTTGATTTGCATTTCCCTGATGGCTAAAGAAGTGGAGCATTTTTTATGATATTTGTTAGACATTTTAATTTCATCCCTGGTAAAGTTTCTTTTAAGTTCCAGGGCCCATTTTTTAATTCGGCCATTGGTTTCCTTGGTGTTTAGTTTTCTAAGTTCTTTGTGCACTCGGGACAGCACAGTTCTATCAGATGTGTGGTTAGTGAAGATTTTCTCCCATTCTGTGGGTTGCCTTTGAGCTCGTGTTACAATCTCTTTATCTGAACAGAAGCTCTTTAATTTTACAAGATCCCAACTGTTGAGAGTTGGTAGCAGTGACTGTGCCATTGGATGTCTATTTAGGAACTGTTGGCCTAGCCCAATCAGCTCGAGGAGTTCCCTATCCTTTCAACTATGGTTTTTATAGTCTCTGGCCTGATATCAAGGTCCTTGATCCATTTGGAATTAAGTCTTGTACATGGTGACAAATACGGGTCCAGCTTTAATCTTCTGCATGTGGAGATCCAGTTTTGCCAGCACCATTTGTTGAAGATGCTGTTCTTTTTCCATTGGATTCTTTGGGCCCCTTTGTCAAAGACCAAATGGCTGTATTTTTGTGGGCTTATATCTGGGTCTTCAATCCTTATCCAGTGATCTGTGTGTCTATTTTGGAGCCAGTACCAGGCTGTCTTTATAACTATGGATTTGTAGTATAGACTTAGGTTTGGTATGGTAACACCTCCAGCTGTGTTTTGTTACTCAGGATTGTCTTTGCTATCCTGGGTCTTTTGTGCCTCCATATGAATTTTGAGATTGTTTGGTCAACTTCTTTGAAGAATTGCTTTGGGATTTTGATTGGTATAGCATTGAATCTGTATATTGCCTTTGATAGGATGGTCATTTTTACAATGTTGATTCTGCCAATCCAGGAACATGGGAGGTCTTTCCACCTTCTGGTGTCTTCTGCAATTTCTTTCTTTAGGGTTTTAAAGTTTTCATTGTAAAGGCCTTTTACCTCCCTGGTTAGGTTTATACCAAGGTATTTCATTTTTTTAGGGGCTATAATAAATGGGATTGTTTCTCTCAAGGCTTTTTCACTTCTTTCATTCTGGGCATATAGGAAGGCCTCTGATTTTTGCACATTTATTTTGTATCCTGCCACCCTGCTGAACTTCTCAATTAGTTCCAGGAGCTTCCTGGTGGAGTTTTTGGGATCACTCAGGTATAAGATCATGTCCTCTGCAAATAGGGATAGCTTGACTTCTTCCTTGCCGATTTGAATCCCTCTTATGTCCCTTTCTTGTCTTATGGCTTCAGCTAAGACTTCAAGTACAATATTGAATAGAAGTGGTGAGAGTGGACAGCCCTGTCTAGTTCCTGATCGAAGTGGGAATGATTCCCATTGTTCCCCATTGAGCATAATCCTTGCTGTGGGCTTGTTGTATATAGCTTTTATTATATTGATTAAGGTTCCTTCCATTCCCACTGTCTCTAGCGTTTTGATCATAAAAGGCTGTTGGATCTTGTCAAAAGCTTTTTCTGCATCTATCGAGAGTATCATGTGGTCTTGGACTTTGGACTGGTTTACATGATGAATTACATTTATTGATTTACGTATGTTGAACCAACCTTGTGTGCCGGGGATGAAGCCTACTTGGTCCCCATGAATGATCTTTTTAATATGTTTTTGAATCCGATTTGCTAAGACTTTGTTGAGAATCTTTGCGTCTGTGTTCATCAGGGAGATCGGCCTATAGTTTTCTTTTTTAAGTGAATCTTTATTAGGTTTTGGGATTAAGACGATATTAGCTTCATAGAAGGAATTTGGTAGTGTTCCTTCCTTTGCTATTTGATGGAACAGTTTAAGGAGTATTGGTGTTATTAACTCCTTAAATGTCTGGTAGAACTCTGTGCTGAATCCATCTGGTCCAAGACATTTTTTGGTGGGAAGATTCGAGATTACTTCCTCAATTTCCTTATATGTTATAGGACAATTTAAATAATTCACAACTTCCTGATTCAATTTAGGTAAGTTGTGTTTACTTAGAAATTCATCCATCTCTTTTGTGTTGTCAAACTTCACAGAGTATAAGTTTTTGAAATATGATGTTATAATTCTCTGGATTTCTTGGGTATCAGTAGTGATTACTCCATGTTCATTTCTAATTTTGTTAATTTGGGTTTTCTCTCTCTTGCTTTTGGTTAGTTTAGCTAGGAGTGTATCACTCTTGTTGATTTTTTCAAAAACCAGCTTTTTGACTTGGTTGATTTTTTCTATCGTTTTCTTAATCTTGATTTCAGATATTTCTCCCCTTATTTTGCTAATCTCCTCTCTTCTACTACTTTTGGGATCAGATTGCTCTAATTTCTCTAAAGCTTTAAGCTGCATTGTTAAGTTGTTTATTTCTGATGTTTCCATTTTTTTGATGTAGGCATTAAGAGCTATGAACTTACCTCTTAGAACAGCTTTCATTGTGTCCCAGAGATTTTGGTAAGTTGTATTTTCGTTATCATTCACTTTCAGGAAATCTTGAATTTCCTTTTTAATTTCTTCCTGAATCCAGTGCTCATTCAGCATCATAGTGTTAAGTTTCCAGGAGTTAGTGTATTTTCTCTTGTTTGATGTGTTGTGGATGTCCAGCTTTAGGCCGTGGTGGTCTGATAGGGCACAGGTTAGAATTTCAACTTTCTTGTATATGTGTAGATTCATTTTGTGGCCCAATATGTGATCTATTTTGGAGAAAGTTCCGTGTGCTGCTGAGAAAAATGTGTATTCTTTGGTGCGTGGGTGAAAAGTTCGATAGAGATCTGTAAGGTCCATTTCTTTCAGGGTTTGATTATGTTCCAAAGTGTCTCTGTTAAGCTTTTGACCTGTTGATTTATCCCATGTTGCGAGGGCGGTGTTGAAGTCCACAAGAATTATCGTTTGGGGGTTGATTTCTTGCTTTAGATGCTGTAGGGTTTTGTTAATGGATGTGGAGGGGCCCGTATTGGGTGCATATATGTTCAGTATTGTGAAGTCTTCTTGGTGAATTGTACCTGTGACTAAAATGTAGTATCCATCCGTGTCTCTTATAATTTTCTTTGGTTTGAAATCCACTTTGTCTGATAGCATAATGGCTACCCCTGCCTGTTTTCTGCTTCCATTTGCTTGTAGAATTGTTGACCAGCCTTTTATTTTTAGAGCGTGCCTATCTTTTGTGGTGAGATGGGTTTCCTGCAGGCAGCCTATTGAGGATTGTGATTTTTAATCCAAGTTTGTAATCTGTGTCTCTTGATCAGTGAATTAAGTCCATTAACATTTAATGTTATAATAGAGAAACTATTAATTCCAGACATTTATTATGTTTAGTAGCTTTTATAAGTATATTGCTTCGCTTTTAATGGTGTTATATTTGCCTTCTGTTCTCCTGGATATGCCTGTTTTTTTTCTTCACGCTTGAGTATCATTTCTAGTATTTTTTTTTATTATTTATTCAATTGTGTGTGTATGCGTGTGTGTATGCGTGTGTGTATGCGTGTGTGTATGCATGTGTGTGTGTAGAATCACGGGCGAATTCGGGAACCACCATGGACGCCTCCACCTCCTCCTTGTTTATTCTGCCCTGGGATTCACAGGCTCCGCCCTACCAGGACCAGAAACGCAGGCCACCCCCGCTTCTGCCTGGCGTCTATATGTGGGTCTAGGATCCGAACTCAGGACCTTCCGCCTGCAAGGCAGAGGCTTAACCTCTGAGCCACCTCTCCAGTCCCCTCATTTCTAGTATTTTTTGAAGGCATGGTTTGGTGGACATGTAAACCTTCAAGTTGTCTTTGTGCTGGAAGATTTTTCTTTCTCCCTCGATCATGACAGATAGTTTTGCAGGGTAAATCAGCCTGGGTTGACATTTTTGCTCATTCAATACTTAAAGTATGTCTCTCCAAGCTCTTCTTGCTTTTACTGTTTTGACTGAGAAGTCATTTGTTATTTTAATAGGTTTACCTTTAAAAGTGACTTGTTTTTTATCCCTTGAAGCTCTCAGCACCAGTTCTTTATCTTGAATGTGGAGTGTTTTAACTATCATTTGCCGCAGCGTGCTTCTATTTTGGTCGTATCTGTTTGGGGTGCGGAATGCCTCTTGTATATGTATGGGCCTTTCTTTTTTTAGATGAGGAAAGTTTTCCTTGATGATCGTTTGAAAAATTTCCTCAGGGGTGGTATTTTGAGATTCTTGCTCCGGTATTCCATGAATACGCATGTTAGGCTTCTTCAGGGTGTCCCATATCTCTTGGATATTTCTCTCAAGTATCTTTTTGGCTTTAACAACCTCTTCCATTGAGCTGGTTAATACTCCCACTTTATCTTCAAGGTCTGAAATTCTGTTTTCTGCTTCGTTAGTTCTGTTGATAAGACTCTCTGTGGCGTTCTGGGTTGAAGATAACTTGTCTTTTAGCTCAGTTTTAAACTCTGCTTGAGTTTGTTTTAACTGCTCTATGTCACTTTTTGTTTCTTGCACTGTTTTTCTCAACTCCTCCAGATGTCTGTTGTGTTCCTCTTCAAAGCGATTGATTTGATTATGTAATTCCTCCTGGATTTCCTCTTTCATAGTATTGAACATGGTAATGATCATATTTTGAAAGACCTTATCCTGGGTGAGGCTTTCTTGGCCTTTTTCCGCGGGTTTGTTCTTGTTGGAGTCTAACATTATGGGATTAATTTCTTCAGTGGGAAATTTGTTTACTTGAGTGTTGTTTCTCATGGATTTGCACTTTGACTTTGGCATTGTCATTTTAACTCTTAAGATCTCTCAATTTCACTAAACTGAATTATTTGGCCTGGGGTCCTGGTGGGCGGATGGGGGCGGAGACTTACCTAGGGCGCGGGGTGAGGCCTGGCTGGATCGCGCGTCCCGACCGGCGGAGCGGGGTGGGGTAAAGGGAGGATGGGGGCGTCGGCTTGGAGCTATTTAACCCGAGGGCAGCTGGGGCGGGGCCCGGGCGCAGGGGGAGGTCCTCCTCGTCCCTCGGCCCCCGCGCGGCTCCGTCTGGATGGTGGGAGTTGGAGCCGGGTCCCTGTGAGCTGACCTGGGGTCCTAGAGCGCGCGGTGAGGCCCGGCTGGATCTCGCGTACGCGTCCCGACCGGCGGAGCGGGGTGGGGTGAAAAGGGATTGCTGATGTCTTTATGTATTTCCTTGAACACTTTCTTGCTATTCACTTTTGTGCTTCTTGTTTTTATAAGATTTTGCTGTTCCTTGTTATTGTCTTTTTGGTCACTGATTTTGTATGACTCCCTATATGTAACATTTATAAGCACATCTAGCTGATAAAAAATTTGTCTCAGTATAGTTTTACTCTTGCTGAGATCCCTCCAATCTAAGCCTGGATACAATTCATGGCGATCTCATTAAAATGCCCATGTTGATGTAAATGTTGGCATTTATACCTGGCTGCTAGAGAGTTCCCGAGAACTATAAGCTGTCATAGTTAGATACAGGTATGTTGCAGTTCACCTGCATGGTTGCTGATAAAATCACCATCAAACAGCTTAAAGGAACAAGGGGTTTATTTTCTTACCATGTAGTAAGGTTACAGTTCTTAGTCCAACTTGACGGGAGAGCAGGTACCAACAGGGGCCGAGGGAACTAACCATATCATCTCTACATAATGGCTGAGAGAGGGACGATCCTTATTTGCCAGACCAGCATGTCTGGCCAAGTGTATACAAGGATGCCAACTTTCTCAACCAGCTCTCTGTATTTTATTCCAGGGCCTAATCCCACCCACCATGGGCTGGGCATTCCCCATCAGCTAGACAATCTCCTGCAGGTTTGCTCTGGGCCTAACTCAACCACTAATTCTCTACAAATGTGCCCAGAGCTCAAACTCTTAACTGTCAAGTTGACACATCTGTGCCTAACTATAACAAGGTATCAATTTGACAATTGAAGGCTTGAGCTCTGAGCACAGTTATGAAAAATTAGTAGTTAAGTTAAACTCTGGGCAAGTCTCCCCAAGAGAAATGTCTCATTGATGGGGAAGGCCCTGCCCATGGTGGATAGGATTTTTCCCTGGGTGGGTGGATGAGAGGGAAGGGGGTGAGTGAGGGAGTTGGCATTCTTTGGTATACGTAGCCAAATATGCTGGTCTGGCAAGTGAGGATTGACCCTGTCATGATTTGAAATGTGTCCCCCACAGTTTCATGTGTTTGGGAAGGTCATGGCACCTTGAGAGGTGGAGCCCTGGAGGAAGGCAATCACAAGGGGTCGGCCTTGAGGTGGATTAGTCCCACCCTACCTCCAGGAGAAGTTTGCCTTTGCAGCAAGCAGTCTTGCAGCTCTCAGCTTCCAAGATGTCTGCAGTGACGTAGCCTCCTCCAGCTTTGGCCAGCCAGCCATGCCGCCTCTTCCACGAGAGACTGTTTCTTCCCTCTGGAACCATAAGCTGAATAAATTTCCCTTTCTCTTTTAAGTTGCTTGACTTTGGGTGTTCTCTCACAGCAATAGTTAAGAGTAACTGCTACAAACCCTCACTAATCAGTTATGTGGATATGGTGTGGCCAGTCCCTAGCACTGCTATGAGCTCTCTTCCAAGCTACAGTGAGAGATGTGGCTGGACAACTGTGGGAATAAAACCTTTTGTTTCCCCTTAAGTAGTTTGGTTGTGAATTTATCAGTCACAAGCAGAGTCATTGCAACATAGGTCTTTTGGGTACAAAGTTTCAGACATTCTGGATCTGGGACTATAACACAGGTTGCTGGTGGACTAGTGAGATAGCTCAATGGGTAAAATACCTACTACCTAACACAGGCTGCTGTCAAGGACTGAGGAAGTCTGGTACCTGGGCCCATCTGAAAACGGCCATTTGAACTGCTGCCAAGATCTGACAACTCAATTTCCTAGGCCTACATCAGAATGTAACACCTTTGGAGCTAAGCTACCCAAGGTCTACAGGACAGTTGTGATGTTAGAGGGTATCACCTGCTGCAGCTGCTGCCTGCCTGTCTGCTGCTGCTACTTGTTCCAGTCAAGCACTGAGAAAAACAAAGACTGCGAAGGTCAGCTCTTGAGCTATCCTTGCCTACCTGTGATTCTACCCAGGTAGAACCAAAGGCCTTTGGACAGTTGATTGGTAACAGGGTCCCCTTGAATAGGTGGCTTATTTCTGAAGTCCATGTTTTCATTCTGATCCTTCAGCTGTTGCTGACATCCTCCAAACTTAAGGCCTTTGTTCTTCCTGAATTTCCACCTGGGTGAGTGGCCACCAATCTGCAACAATTATGGGAGGAGTCTGATGTCTCACTGATTTTTCTGTATGCCACTCCCAGCCATTTTATTAGCTTTATCTAGCTCTGCTGTCGATGCATCCCTGCCCTCTCTGGCCTCTAGCTCGGCCCCATTCCCATCTTTACAATCTCCATCTTGCCTTACCACCCAACACACATCATCATCATCATCATCATCATCATCATCACCATCTGACTTGTCTCAAGCAGTCTCTGCATATATTGGCCAAGAGCCCCTGGGCTAAAGGTATAGCTGGAAATGTCACTCATTTGAACCATGCCATGGCCTGGGTCCCTGAACTGGACCTAGACTAACACAGAGGAGTGGAGAAGATGCCATTTCACCTGCTCCAAGTGTTTCTTGTGCTGGGGGTGTAGCTCAATGGTAGAGAACTTGCCTGCATGCATGAGACCCTGGTTTCAATCCTCGGCACTGCACACAAAACAGAGATTATTTTGTCAGAGACATTTTCCTTTGCACAGGGCTGAACTGCTTTTATCTCTGACAACTTGCCCATAAATTAGGTATGCATACTTTTAACATTTGGACAACAGTACATGAAGTAGTTAAAAACACTCTCGTGTGGGGCCCGTGGCTAGGTGGTACAGCCGTGGCCTAGCATGCACAAGGCCCTGCTTCAATCCCCAGCTCTGCAAAACATTCTTTAGTGCTCTCTCGCTCTCTTTGTCTGCCTGTGTGGAGGCCAGAGGCAACCTTGAGTGCCATCCTCAGGAAGGTTACTCACCTCCTTTAAGACAGAGTCTGTCATTGACCTGAAGTTTGTTAATTAAAATAGCCTTGCTGGCCAAGAAGTCCCAGGGTTCCTCCTGTCTCTGAGTCTCCTCTCACTCACATCACTGGAGTTATAAACAGGTGCCACCATGCCCAACCTCTACATGGGCACTGGAGATTTGAATCAGATCTACATGCTTCTACAGCAAGCATGCTTCTACCCACTGAACCATCTCCCCAGCCTCCATGCATTTTTAAAAAATGTGTGTGTGTGTGTGGGGTGTCAGAGGGCACTGTGTGTCCCTTCAGAGGGCCAAGGGTGATTTTGGGAATCATCCTGGATTGCTTCTACCTCCTGTGCTTTGCTCTGGGGTTTCCTAGGCTCTGCCCACCAGAGCTGGAATACCATTTCCACCTGGCATTTTTATGTGGGACCTGCTTGCAAGGCAAAGTCTTAACCCTGGAGCCATCTCTCCAGTCTCTCTATGTTGAAATAGGGTTTCCAACTGGATGACCTCGAATTTCTGATCCTGCTACCTCTACTTCCCAGGTGATGGGATCCCAGGAATGCACCACCATGCCTGCTTCTTTAATGCTGAAGATGGAACCCAGAGGTTTATGCATTCTAAATGAAACTTATTTTGATTTACAATTCCAGAGGGGCCATAGTCCATTATGGTAGAGATCACACAGCAAAAGATGTGACAGTAGGGTGAACCAGGAAGGCAGTTCAGGTTACCACAGCTATTATGAAGGCAGAGGGAACAACAGCAAACTGAAAGGCAGCAGATCTGGGCTACCAAACCTTAAGGCCCGCACCTACTACAATGTGCCTTCTTCCAGCAAGGATCCATCTCCTAAAGGTGGCACCACTTTCCCAGATATCAGCATCAGCTAAGGATTCAAACACGAGTTAGCTGGGTGGGAGTGATTCACATTTGAACCATGACACTAGGCCAGTGCTCTGCTCCACCAAGACACATCTCCAGCCCCAGGGCTACTTTTTATATTCCTTTCAACAAAAATTAGCCACTGATAGTGCTACCAAAAGAGGGCTGGCCAGGAAAGTGAGGTGTGAGAACTTACCATCTGAGGCTGTGATCTGGGCATGTTGGTGCACACCTGTCATTCCAATGCTCAGAAGATTGCAGAGGGAGGTTTGGGCTAGAACTCTGAAGCATCACTCCAACATCTCGTCCCAACCCATTTTCTTTTTTTTTTTTTAATTTATTTATTATTTATTCAACTGTGTGTGTATGCGTGTGTGCGTGTGTGTGTGCGTGTGTGTGTGTAGAACCACAGGAGAATTCGGGAACCACCATGGACGCCTTCACCTCCTCCTTGTTTTACTCTGCCCCGGGATTCACAGGCTCTGCCCTACCAGGACCGGAAACGCAGGCCGCCCCTGCTTCCGCCCGGCGTCTACATGTGGGGTCTAGGATCCAAACTCAGGACCTTCTGCCTGCAAGGCAGAGGCTTAACCCCTGAGACACCTCTCCAGCCCCCCAACCCATTTTCTAAATGGTGCCTAGGTTCAAGGAAGCATCTCCAAATTAAAATTCTGTTTTATGTTTTCTGAATCTTGCTGAAGAAAATTTTGCTTACACTGAAATCACAATCTAACACTTATCTTTTGCACAAAATTATTTTAATTTCCTATTCAGATGTGCAACCCGCTTAAAAGTTGATTTTCTATTTTCTGTGAAATTGCACAATGGAATTGATAAATCATCTATTGTAGGGAACACTCAAGCACAAGATCTCCATTTCTTTTTTTTCTTTTTTAAAATCTCCATTTCTTGAAGATGGAGGCCAAGGGCATCCCTCGCAGTCTCAGTTGCAGTGTGCCTCCTATACCAGCATAGTTCTGTGCCTAGGCCAACATAGATGCCAGCCTATGCCAGTATAGTCATAGGCTGATTCTTGTTGACTTTCCCTCAAGGGGGCAGGGATGGATCTTGTCCTGTCTCAAATTGGGTTCAAGGGAAGAGGTGTTTTTTACATATTCCTTCCTGTTTTTTAGAAGCCATCTAGACATTATTAGCACACCTAAAGGATGGGCACAGAGCTTTATCATTGTAATGGTATTACCATGTTCCTGACCTATCAGAAGCCTGTTCTTTCCCCACCATGTATTGGGCCATTAGGACCTATTGACGTGTCTAAGGATAGGCAGGGCTGTATTATTGGTTGTGGTCCCACTTATTGTGGAATTTGCATCTGCAGTTTGTCACTATTGATGTCTTGCTCTGCGCAGTATACAGAGGTCACCCCGTTTCATGGTATATAAGGGATTAGGTTCCATAATAAACTTGACTTGATTTTTCGGCTTTTCTAAGATCCCCTCTTGACCCAGCTTGATTTAATTCTTGCTGATCCCCTTCTGGTACCCATCAGGATTGTGAGGTAAGTGTGTTGGTCATGGGACCCCGCAATCTATTAGGAAAAAACACCCTTTTTTCCTTTTCATTTCAATGCCCCTTTTCTCAGCTGGGTGACTACATTTTCTATGCTTTAGGTTGGTATAACGAAAAAAAGGTAAACAACCTTATATGCAAGGAAAGAACTGTTTCATTAGTAATTAATAATAATCTGAACATTCATATGAATATTCTGCAGGGAAAGGTAGATATTAAGTTTTACTTCTTTTCCAAATCTTATTATTCTGGCTAGGCCCTGTTGTATAGTGTTACATAAAACTGTGATATTATTTTACCTTGGGAGAAAACTGTCACTATTGCACCAATTGGTATGTCGTTCATTGTTTTAGCCATTCTTCATCCAGTTAAGGATGTCTGCTAAGATCATAAATGCATGTTAATTTTGTCACATGAATTTTCTGCAATAAAGACAAGATTGTCAACCTTTTGAGTTTCTTTTTTTTTTAATACATTTTTTATTATTTCCGCTCATACAAACTTAATAGGTAGATTAGTTCCCTCCCTCCCTCCTCCTCCCCCTGAAACCCCTGCTTCCTTTCCCCTCCCTCCCCATCCCCAGTGCCTCCCCCCCAATTCCCAGAGAGTCCTTTATTGTGTATGCCTAACTCTTCTCTGGGTCCTCCTGTCCGATGACGTACAAGGACCCAGTGGCATTTCCCTGAACACTTTCTTGTGTTCCCCTTAAGCATAGGAACACTACTGTGGCTGTCAATCCCTTGCCTCCAAGGATCTTAGTGCCTTTAGCTGATGTTAGATTTTGTGAGGTCAATAGTGTGTTGGACATTGCGCAGGGCATGCAAAGTCCTAATATGATTGCTTCATCCCTAACTTGTGTGGAGTATCTTGCAAATCATTGCTCCTCCCATCCTTTTGCTCTTACAATCTTACTGTCCCCTCTTCCACAAATGTCCCTGAGCTTCAGGATGGGGAGAGATTAGGCTGGCCTAGTTCTATGTGGTTGATATAGAGTCTCTGAAGTTCTGGATTGTGGTTTGTTGATTTTCTTTTGCAGTTTTGCTGCTCCTGCAATGTCCTTCACTCCATCCTGCTGGGCACTGTATGTCACCCCCTGGTCAGAGACAAAAAGCTGTTAAACTGGAGTCTTGTTATAATAGCACATTCAAGGGTAGATGTATTAAAAGTAGGAAACCTCAGTGAGGGAGGGGTCAATCACCCATTTGCAAAATGATTACTTTTTATCTGCCAGACTATATGCCCTCCCCTTCTGGTGAGATCATACCCCATCAGTTGTACATGATCAGGAACGAACGTCTGTGAACTTAACCAGGTGTCACGTAACTTACTTGCATTCTTTGATGGAGGCCTATTTTCTCTGCTGTAACATGGTCCCCTCTCTCCTTGTGTCTGGTGTGGACCTCCAACCCCATCCCTCCTGTTCATAATCCTTGCAATTACTGTATTACATAGGTTTACCTTTGAGTGTTTCAATGTGGGCTGGGTGAATTTGGTACTAGGAGCCACCTATTAGGGAGTACATATGGTGCTTAATTTTCTGGGTTTGGGATACTTCACTTAATATAATTGTTTCTAATGACATCCATTTCCCAGCAAATTCCAGTAATTTATCATTTTTGATGGCTGAGTAGTACTCCATTGTATAGATGTACCACAGTTTCCTTATCCACTTGTCAACTGTTGGACATTTGGGTTGATTCCATGACTTTGCTATTGTAAACAGTGCTGCTATGAACATGGTCGTGCTTGTGCTATCGAGGTGAACCTCTGCTGCATGGGGGGTTATTCCCAAAAGTGGGATAGCAGGGTCATATGGCATTTCAATCTTTAATTTCTTTAAGAATCTCCAGACGGCTCACCAGAGTGGCTGTATGAGCCTGCATTCCCACCAGCAATGTAGCAGAGTTCCCCTCTCTCCACATCCTCTCCAGCATTTGTTGTTTGTATTGTGGATTTTTCCATCTTGACCGGGGTGAGATGATATCTCAGGGAAGTTTTGATTTGCATTTCCCTGATGGCTAAAGAAGTGGAGCATTTTTTAAGATATTTGTTAGACATTTTAATGTCATCCCTGGTAAAATTTCTTTTAAGTTCCAGGGCCCATTTTTTAATTGGGCCATTGTTTTCCTTGGAGTTTAGTTTTCTAAGTTCTTTGTGCACTCTGGACAGTAGAGCTCTATCAGATATGTAGTTAGTGAAGATTTTCTCCCATTCTGTGGGTTACCTTTGAGCTCGTGTTACAATCTCTTTATCTGAACAGAAGCTCTTTAATTTCACAAGGTCCCAACTGTTGAGAATTGGTAGCAGTGACTGTGCCATTGGATGTCTGTTTAGGAAATGTTGGCCTAGCCCAATCAGCTCGAGGGAGTTCCCTATCCTTTCAACTACGGTTTTTATAGTCTCTGGCCTTATATCAAGGTACTTGATCCATTTGGAATTAAGTCTTGTACATGGTGACAAGTACGGGTCCAGCTTTAATCTTCTGCATGTGGAGATCCAGTTTTGCCAGCACCATTTGTTGAAGATGCTGCTCTTTTTCCATTGGATTCTTTGGGCCCCTTTGTCAAAGATCAAATGGCTGTATTTTTGTGGGCTTATATCTGGGTCTTCAACCCTTATCCAGTGATCTGTATGTCTATTTTGGAGCCAGTACTGTAGGGCGCCGCCCTGCATGCCGCCATTCTAAGATGGCGCCAGTTCCCCTTCTCCTCTTAGCAAAACAAGCCAATGCGCAAGCGCCAGGCCCATTTCCCGCTCTAGCCCTGATCGCGAGACCATCACGCCACCTCAGGTGACACGCCCACTACCAATCAGGTGCTGCCACGTCCAAGACGGGACAGAATCCCTATATAAGGGTGGCGGTTTAGGCAGTTGGGGTCTCCGTGCTGAAAGCTAGTGCTCTCCCTCTCAAGATGCATTAAAGCTTGCTACAGAAGGATCCTGATCGTGTTGCGTCGTTCTTGCTGGCGAGACGAGCAGCGCGAAACAACTGGTGCCGAAACCCGGGAACCACATCGTCCGCACCGTCGGAGACCCCCTGGTGACAGGGAGGGTTCAGAACTGTAGCGCAGACTACGCCTCGGAAAGGTATGTTCACTCTTTCACCTTCCTAATTCAAAATGATCGAGCTTCCTGAAATTCTTGCAACAGTAATCCTGATATCCTTCACTCTCTTTGTTTTCTGTTTTCGTTATTGTTGTGATCTTATTTGGAAAATGATAAAAAACTGTCTTGAAGACGAAAACTGCGAAAAGGCCCGATCGGCAGGACAGCTCACTTTAGAAACAGTGCAAGAGGGCATGTCAGAATCTGAGCGTAGTGAGAGGATGGGTACGCGTAAAAAAGAACCCCAAACCGTCATAAGTGAAAAAGGACCTCCCAGACAACCTAATAAGGATAGGGAGAGAAGAAAAGTGAGTAAAAACAAACTTACCAAAGAGTCTGACAAAGATAAAGAAAGAGAACTAGATAATGCATCTAATCCCCCAAACAAAAAACCAGGTTCATGGTGGGAGCCCATATATGACCCCACTTCAAGACCTAGGTTATATCCAACCCAAGAGCTTGCCGCTCTTAGTTTTACTTCCTCTGATGATGAAGATTCGAGGATAAACACAGAGGATGAGGCCGAGCTTGAAGAAGCGGCTGCCGCATATGACCCAGAAGAATGGCGCCCTCTTCATAGACAGCCTATGAAGGAAAGACCTCTAATGGTTGTCCCTTCTGCTCCGCCTCCTTTTGCACCCTCTGCTTCACGATTACCCAAACAGACTCGCCATAAACTCAGCCTTGCCTTTCCAATTTACGAGGGAGAAACAGGAAATCAGCTTACAAAAATTATACAGGGGCCCCAAGAACCTTTTTCTGAATATGTGGCTAGGATAATGGATGTGGCTGGAAAGATTTTTGGTGATCCAGATACTATAGCTCCTTTTATAGAACAAATAATCTTTGAACAAGCCTCACAGGAATGCCGCAATGCTATAGCTCCCAGAAAAAACAAAGGTTTACAAGATTGGCTTAGAGTATGTAGAGAAATAGGGGGCCCGCTGAGTAACTCTGGACTCGCGGCGGCTATTCTCCGAGCACAGCAGCGCCCCCCCATGAAAAACAATGGTCGCTCCTGCTACAATTGTAAAAAACCTGGCCACTTTGCAAAAGATTGTCGCGAGGCTAAAAGAGAACAAAAACCCCTTACTCTGTGCACCAGGTGTCAAAAAGGATATCACCCCGTTAAACAGTGCAGGTCAATAAGAGACCTGAAGGGCAATCTTTTGCCTCCTCAAGAGGTCTCCTCTGAGCCAGAACAAAAAAACGGGTCAATGGGCCCCCGGCCCCGGGGCCCCAAGAAATACGGGACCCATTTTGTCAAAACCGAGAACCCAGAAATTCCTCAAAACCAGCCACAAGATTGGACTTGCACTCCGCCGCCACAATCTTATTAATGCCTCAATTGGGTGTTCAAGCCGTCCCTCTTCAGCCTCTACAACCTCCCCTACCCAAACAAACTATAGGTCTAATAATTGGAAGAGGCTCTCTAACCGCTCAGGGGTTGATAGTTCACCCTGGTCTGGTAGACAACCATCATACCTCAGATATTCGACTCTTATGCTCCAGCCCCCAGGGTATCTTCTCTATTCAAAAAGGAGATCGAATCGCTCAAGTCCTTATTCTTCCAGCCCCAGAAAAAACGACCTCCTCACAACCGATGCCCATGGGATCTTCCGGACCTGACATGGCTTATTTGACCTTAACCTTAAATACACGTCCAAAACTTGTTCTCACTATAAACAATAAAGATTTTGAGGGTATCCTTGATACTGGAGCAGACAAGAGTATCATCTCCACTTACTGGTGGCCACAACACTGGCCCATAAGTAAATCCTCCCATTCCCTTTGAGGCTTAGGTTATCAAGATAGCCCTAACATGAGTACTAATAGACTTAAATGGAAAACAAATGAAGGTAAAACGGGATGGTTCACTCCATATGTTTTGCCCTTGCCTGTTAACCTCTGGGGAAGAGATATCATGTCTCAATTGGGTTTAACCCTCACTAGCGAGTCCCCCACTCATGTTAGAGACATGATGGAAAAAATGGGTTACAATGAGGGTCAGGGGCTGGGACGTTATAATCAAGATGACTCGTGTCCTCTTTCACCCAAGATAAAATTAGATCGGGCCGGTTTAGGTTTTTTCTAAGTGCCACTGAGGTAATCCGGCCCATACCTTGGATAACGGAGGTTCCTGTATGGGTTCCTCAGTGGCCTCTAACCTCCGAAAAACTCCAGGCTATGATAGACATTGTCTCTGAACAACTTTCATTAGATCACATTGAGCCCTCCACCTCACCATGGAATACTCCAGTTTTTGTTATAAAAAAGAAATCAGGAAAATGGCGTCTGTTACATGATTTAAGAGCCATTAATCAGCAGATGTCGCTATTAGGCCCTGTTCAGAGAGGACTGCCAATGCTCTCTGCTCTCCCAAAAGGATGGACTACGCTCATCATTGATATCAAAGATTGTTTCTTTTCCATCCCCCTACATCCTCAGGACAGACAGCGTTTTGCTTTCAGTGTCCCCTCTATTAACCATACAGAACCAGATAAACGATACCAATGGAAAGTCTTACCACAGGGCATGGCCAATAGTCCCACAATATGTCAGCTTTTTGTGGATCAAGCCCTTCAACCAATCAAGAGGCGTTACCCTCAACTTGTAGTGATTCACTACATGGACGATATTTTACTCTGTCATAAAGATGAGGCATTACTCCATGAGGTGTTCCCTGTTCTACAACGCTCTCTAAAGCAATGGGGACTCCATATTGCCACAGAAAAATTACAAATGTCCGATTCCAGTCATTTTCTGGGATCTCTTATCAGGCCTACAGTCATTCGTCCACAAAAGATAGAACTTAAAAAAAAAATAATCTACATACTCTAAATGATTTCCAAAAGTTGCTAGGCAATATCAACTGGCTTAGACCTTTTCTCAAGATCCCATCTACAGAATTAAAACCCTTGTTTGATATACTAGAAGGAGACAACCACATTGCTTCCCCCCGAAGCCTAAATCCCATGGCCATTACAGCTCTAAATAAAATTGAGCTGGCAATGGCCCATGCCCAACTTGAAAGAACTGATTACTCCCTTCCTGTCTCTTTGTGTGTCTTACCCACTAAAGACCTACCCACCGCGGTTATTTGGCAAAATGGACCCCTATGTTGGGTCCATCCACATGTCTCCCCTAACAAAGTGATCGATTGGTATCCCTCTGCAGTTGCACAATTGGCTTTAAAAGGCATAAAACTAACAATAGAATATTTTGGCATAGAGCCTCATGTTACCATTGTTCCTTACACCTCTAATCAGATTCAAACCCTGGCTGCAGCTTCCACTGACTGGTCGGTACTATGCGCCACCTTCTCCGGGACTTTTGATAATCACTACCCTAAACACCCCCTTTTACAGTTCGTCTCTATCCATCCCATTGTTTTCCCCAAAATTACAAAATCCTCACCCATATCACATGGACTTGTGGTATACACAGATGGCTCAAAAACGGGACGTGGAGCCTATATAGTTAATGAGGTTGCTCACGTCAGACAGTATTCTGAAACCTCCCCCCAAATTGCTGAATGCTTAATTGTCCTTGAAGTTCTTCAACAATTTCCAGGCCCGCTCAACATTGTCTCTGATTCATTATACGTAGTTAATGCAGTCCGCCTGCTTGAAACGGCAGGTCTCATTAAACCTACTAGTAGGGTGGCATTCCTTTTTTCACAAATTAAAGAGGCCCTCCAAAATAGACGTCATCCTTTATATATTGTTCATATCAGAGCTCATTCAGGCCTTCCGGGTCCCATGACAAAAGGCAATGATTTGGCAGATCAAGCCACCAAGCTCATAGCCGTGGCCCTTCCTTCCTCACTGAGTGCTGCCAAAGAGTTTCACTCAAAATTTCATGTGACGTCTGAAACGTTGCGCAAACACTTTTCCTTAACAAGACAACAAGCACGTGATATAGTCCTTAATTGTCAAAATTGTTGCCAATTCTTGCCTATCCCCCACACTGGAGTTAATCCTAGAGGCATTTCCCCGTTGCAGGTATGGCAAATGGATGTGACTCACATCCCCTCTTTTGGGAAATCTCAATATATACATGTTTCTGTAGACACCTACTCGGGCATCATCCATGCCACCTCTCTCTCAGGTGAAAAGACCTCTCAGGTTATTCAACATTGCCTTGAAGCATGGAGTGCATGGGGCAAACCTAAGGTTCTAAAAACAGACAATGGACCAGCTTATACTTCCCAAAAATTCAAACAATTTTGCTCACAGCTACAAGTGACACACATTACTGGCCTGCCCTACAACCCCCAGGGTCAAGGCATAATTGAAAGAACCCACCGGACACTCAAATCTTATCTAATTAAACAAAAAGGGGGACCCATAGCGTCCCTATCTCCTGGTCCAAAGGCAGCATTATCTTTGGCACTTTTCACTCTGAACTTTCTCAACTTAGATGAATCAGGAAGAAGTGCCGCTGACAGACATTGCTCAGAACCTCAGAGACCACAGGAGTTAGTAAAATGGAAAGATATTTTGACTAATCAATGGAAAGGCCCGGATCCAGTTTTAATTAGGTCCAGGGGAGCTGTATGTGTCTTTCCACAGAGCGAAGAACATCCATTTTGGATCCCACAACGGCTAACAAGAAACATCCATATCCAAGAAAATGAAGCCACAGATATTAAGACTGATAATGCTGATCCTGATGAGAAATCTCCAGTCTCGCTCCGAGCACAGATGGGGGATAATGTCCACGTTCCCCCTGCCCATGCCGTTTATGTTACAGAACTGGTGAGATGAAATGCTGTAATCTACATTATGATATTGTGTTATGGGACACTAAGACTAAGGATTTCTCAAAGGGCATTGTCATTGATCTTGGAAAAATAATGCGTGTGCGGTTGTACGTGGATAGCTATATTATGTTAGGCGGAGCTATTTGGAGAATTTTTAATGGCCTAAGGAAATGTGATTTGGTGTCAAGTTGACAAGGGGTGGACTTGTGATAGTTAAGCCTGGGTGTCAACTTGACACACAGGGTATTAACTAAGCTGGGCTGAGACCACCTCTGGAAAAGGATCAATTGAGACTACTTGAAAGGATAGTACACGCCCTAGATCCTATCAGAACTCCAAAGCTCTCAAAGGACTCTTATAAAAGAAGCCACCAAGGAGAACAGATCCCTTCTTGCAGCTGTGCTAGGAATCGTTCTTCCTTCCGGCTGCCCGGTTCCTTCGACCTTCCAAGACTCCAGGAGTTCTCGAGCCTTCAGCCAGCACCTACTTGACTACCGAACTGAGCAACTAGCTGTGGGCAGCCATCGTTGGAACTACCGCGGCTACTGACAGCCTTCGCTGGACTACCTCGGCCATATCTTTAACGAGAACTCAGAGTCGCCATTATGCACGTCAACTTAACCCGCCTTGACCCATCTCTGACGTCGGGATTCGCCTCCTGGATTTCCTCAGCTTTTTCCTACTTCAAGGAATGGGTGGGGGTGGGACTATTTGGAATTCTGTTCCGTCTCGGTCTGGCAATATTGTCTTGGCTCTTCTGTAAATTTTCTAACAGGGCCAGACGAGAAAAAATCATGGTCACTCAGGCACTTAGGGCTTTAGAACATGGGACCTCTGCTGAGATCTGGCTTGCAGCATTAAAGCAAGAATAAAGGTTGATCGCCGGCCAAACAGCTCATGCACCCTCAGCACCTTTGTTGCATTGCACGAGGACGAGTGTCTGGCATAGGCAGCCCACACAGGTTGACGAGCAAAGCATCGCACAGAGTTTACTCTGGAAAACACGCCATCTTGCAAAAGGGTTACCTGCCCCAGAATCCCTTCCTCACAAAATTGGCAGGACGAATTTTTATGAGGATTTGGCCTCTGTTTTCGCCTGAGTTGGGTGGTCACCTCATTGCTATCATATTTGATAAGAAAGGGGGAGATGTAGGGCGCCGCCCTGCATGCCGCCATTCTAAGATGGCGCCAGTTCCCCTTCTCCTCTTAGCAAAACAAGCCAATGCGCAAGCGCCAGGCCCATTTCCCGCTCTAGCCCTGATCGCGAGACCATCACGCCACCTCAGGTGGCACGCCCACTACCAATCAGGTGCTGCCACGTCCAAGACGGGACAGAATCCCTATATAAGGGTGGCGGTTTAGGCAGTTGGGGTCTCCGTGCTGAAAGCTAGTGCTCTCCCTCTCAAGATGCATTAAAGCTTGCTACAGAAGGATCCTGATCGTGTTGCGTCGTTCTTGCTGGCGAGACGAGCAGCGTGAAACACAGTACCAGGCTGTTTTTATAACTATGGATTTGTAGTATCGATTAAGGTTTGGTATGGTAATACCTCCAGCGTTGTTTCTGTTACTCAGGATTGTCTTTGCTATTCTGGGTCTTTTGTGCCTCCATATGAATTTTGAGATTGTTTGGTCAACTTCTTTGAAGAATTGCTTTGGGATTTTAATTGGTATAGCATTGAATTTGTATATTGCCTTTGGTAGGATGGTCATTTTTACAATGTTGATTCTGCCAATCCAGGAACATGGGAGGTCTTTCCACCTTCTGGTGTCTTCTGCAATTTCTTTCTTTAGGGTTTTAAAGTTTTCATTGTAAAGGTCTTTTACCTCCCTGGTTAGGTTTATACCAAGGTATTTCATTTTTTTAGGGGCTATAATAAATGGGATTGTTTCTCTCAAGGCTTTTTCACTTCTTTCATTCTGGGCATATAGGAAGGCCTCTGATTTTTGCACATTTATTTTGTATCCTGCCACCCTGCTGAACTTCTCAATTAGTTCCAGGAGCTTCCTGGTGGAGTTTTTGGGATCACTCAGGTATAAGATCATGTCCTCTGCAAATAGGGATAGCTTGACTTCTTCCTTGCCGATTTGAATCCCTCTTATGTCCCTTTCTTGTCTTATGGCTTCAGCTAAGACTTCAAGTACAATATTGAATAGAAGTGGTGAGAGTGGACAGCCTTGTCTAGTTCCTGATTGAAATGGGAATGCTTCCAATTGTTCCCCATTGAGCATAATCCTTGCTGTGGGCTTGTTGTATATAGCTTTTATTATATTGATAAAGGTTCCTTCCATTCCCACTGTCTCTAGCGTTTTGATCATAAAAGGCTGTTGGATCTTGTCAAAAGCTTTTTCTGCATCTATCGAGAGTATCATGTGGTCTTGGACTTTAGACTGGTTTACATGATGAATTACATTTATTGATTTGCATATGTTGAACCAACCTTGTGTGCCGGGGATGAAGCCTACTTGGTCCCCGTGAATGATCTTTTTAATGTGTTTTTGAATCCGATTTGCTAAGACTTTGTTGAGAATCTTTGCATCTGTGTTCATCAGGGAGATCGGCCTATAGTTTTCTTTTTTAAGTGAATCTTTATTAGGTTTTGGGATTAAAACGATATTAGCTTCATAGAAAGAATTTGGTAGTGTTCCTTCCTTTGCTATTTGATGGAACAGTTTAAGGAGTATTGGTGTTAAATGTCTGGTACAACTCTGTGCTGAATCCATCTGGTCCAGGACATTTTTTGGTGGGAAGATTCGAGATTACTTCCTCAATTTCCTTATATGTTATAGGACTATTTAAATAATTCACAACTTCCTGATTCAATTTAGGTAAGTTGTGTTTACTTAGAAATTCATCCATCTCTTTTGTGTTGTCAAACTTCACAGAGTGTAAACTTTTGAAATATGATGTTATAATTCTCTGGATTTCTTGGGTATCAGTAGTGATTATTCCATGTTCATTTCTAATTTTGTTAATTTGGGTTTTCTCTCTCTTGCTTTTGGTTAATTTAGCTAGGGGTGTATCAATCTTATTGATTTTTTCAAAGAACCAGCTTTTTGCTTGGTTGATTTTTTCTATCGTTTTCTTAATCTCAATTTCAGATATTTCTCCCCTTATTTTGCTAATCTCCTCTCTTCTACTACTTTTGGGATCAGATTGCTCTAATTTCTCTAAAGCTTTAAGGTGCATTGTTAAGTTGTTTATTTCTGATGTTTCCATTTTTTTGATGTAGGCATTAAGAGCTATGAACTTACCTCTTAGAACAGCTTTCATTGTGTCCCAGAGATTTTGGTAAGTTGTATTTTCATTATCATTCACTTTCAGGAAATCTTGAATTTCCTTTATAATTTCTTCCTGAATCCAGTTCTCATTCAGCATCATAGTGTTAAGTTTCCAGGAGTTAGTGTATTTTCTCTTGTTTGTTGTGTTGTGGATGTCCAGCTTTAGGCCGTGGTGGTCTGATAGGGCACAGGTTAGAATTTCAACTTTTTTGTATATGTGTAGATTCGTTTTGTGGCCCAATATGTGATCTATTTTGGAAAAAGTTCCGTGTGCTGCTGAGAAAAATGTGTATTCTTTGGTGCATGGGTGAAAAGTTTGATAGAGATCTGTAAGGTCCATTTCTTTGATTAAGTTCCAAAGTGTCTCTGTTAAGCTTTTGACCTGTTGATCTATCCCATGTTGAGAGGGCGGGTTGAAGTCCACAAGAATTATCGTTTGGGGGTTGATTTCTTGCTTTAGACGCTGTAGGGTTTTCTTAATGAATATGGAGGGGCATATGTATTGGGTGCATATATGTTCAGTATTGTGAAGTCTTCTTGGTGAATTGTACCTGTGACTAAAATGTAGTATCCATCCATGTCTCTTATAATTTTCTTTGGTTTGAAGTCCACTTTGTCTAATATCATAACGGCTACCCCTGCCTGTTTTCTACTTCCATTAGCTTGTAGAATTGTTGACCAGACTTTTATTTTTAGGGCATGCCTATCTTTTGTGGTGAGCCATGGCAAGCTTCTGTTTTGGTCATATCTGTTTGGGGTGTGGAATGCCTCTTGTATATGTATGGGCCTTTCTTTTTTTATATGAGGAAAGTTTTCCTTGATGATCGTTTGAAAAATTTCCTCAGGGGTAGTATTTTGAGATTCTTGCTCTGGTATTCCATGAATACGCATGTTAGGCTTCTTCAGGGTGTCCCATATCTCCTGGATATTTCTCTCAAGTATCTTTTTGGCTTTAACAACCTCTTCCATTGAGCTGGTTAATACTCCCACTTTATCTTCAAGGTCTGAAATTCTGTTTTCTGCTTTGTTAGTTCTGCTGATAAGACTCTCTGTGGAGTTCTGGGTTGAAGATAACTTGTCTTTTTGCTCAGTTTTAAACTCTGCTTGAGTCTGTTTAAACTGCTCTATGCCAGTTTTTGTTTCTTGCACTGTTTTTCTCAACTCCTCCAAGTGTCTGTTGTGTTCCTCTTCAAAGTGATTGATTCGATTATTTAATTCCTCCCGGATTTCCTCTTTCATAGTATTGAACATGGTAATGATCATATTTTGAAAGTCGTTATCCTGGGTCAGGCTTTCATGGCCATTTTCCATGGGTTTGTTCTGGTTGGAATCTAACATTATGGGATTAATTCCTTCAGTGGGAGATTTGTTTACTTGAGTGTTGTTTCTCATGGATTTGCACTTTGACTTTGACATTGTCATTTTAACTCCTAAGATCTTCTTTCAATTTCTGTGCGTTTTTCACTAAACTGAATTATTTGATCTGGGGTTCTGGGGGTGGGCAGGGACGGAGCTTGGAGCTTACCTAGGTTCGTGGTGAGGCCTGGCTGGACCGCGCGCGCGTCCCGGGCGGTGGAGTGGGGGAAGGGAGGATGGGGCATCGGCGAGGAGTGCTATTTAACCTGGGGGTAGGTGGGGTGGGGCCCGGGCACAGAGGGGGTGTCCTCCTCCCATGCCCTGCCCGGCTCTGGCTGGATGGCGGGAGGAGCTGGGTCCCTTGGGCTGCCTGGGGTTCTGGGGGTGGGTGGGTGGGGCTTGGAGCTTATCTAGGTTCATGGTGAGGCCCGGCTGGACCGCGCGCATCCCCAACCTTTTGAGTTTCTAACTAACCCTCCATGTTGCCAAATCCCTGCCGGGCCAGCCAGGGAAAGGAGGGGGAAAGTCGGCAGGGGCCTTGGGGCTGGAGGCGAGAGGGTAAGTGACGTGGAGTCATTGCACAGACTGCAGGAGTCAGGTGAGGAGAAAGCAGAAACGAGCTGCCACAGACTCATTTAAGGAAGTGTTTGCGCTTATGTGGGTCAGGAGTCCAACAGGTGTTGCCACCTCTCTGCTCTGGGGGACAGCCACTAAACACTTAGCTGTTTACTAGGGGTCCATTGCAGAGGCAGGTTAGATGGCCGCTTCCCATGGGTTGTTCATCCCTCTGCCTGCATGGTTCCTCTATTGGGACATGTACTCATGTCCCATATCTGGACCTCCTGGATTCGGGAACCCAGGCTAGGGTCTCCTTGAATCAATAGTGCCACATTTTCATCCTTTTATTTATAATTTTTTTTCATTGGGGACAATGATAGCCAGGGCAACCCAGAGCCTCTTCAGCTGCGTACAATATAGGTGACTGTGCCTGTCTTAGATTGGACACCACCCTCATGTGGAGCCTTACCCATCACTGACTACCAGTCATGAGACCATCGCAGAGAAGGAATCATGGTCCCAAAGGGGAACTCGAGTACATGGCAGAGAAAAGGTTTTCATCAGGGTAGGAGCAGATGGAGGGCCTGTAGGCGGCACAGGCGCAGAAATGATCCAGAAGAGCTAGTGAGACACAAATTAGGACCAAAAAATGATAAATTATTAAGGCATAGCTTCAATGGAGGACAGCCAGGCTTCCAAAGGGCCTTTGATGCCCTTAGGAATGTCTGAGGCCTGAATGGATGCCCTGAGGACCTGTAAAGCAAGCTCATGTTGTAAATGCTGAGTACTTACCACTTGCCATATGCATATAAATAGGACAATTAGCACTAAAAGGGCAACTCCAAAAACTAACCAAGTCACCAAATTTACGGGTGGAAAGAAGGCAGATAACCTGTCCCATAACTGTTTTCTGAAGGATGCAGCAGTAATAATTTGAGCTTTAGTCTAAGTCTTTCAGTTTCACTTTGATCCTATGAGTCTAGTAGAGCCTTAAGAGCAGTGAGCTGGGGTGCCTTCTGATGGGGCAGTAAGTTACCCATTATGGAGAGGAAAGATTCCCTAATGGAGCAGAAGTGACTAAGGGGTACACAGACAAGGTGAAATAGTGCAGAAAATGAAAAGCAAAATCTAGAATCAAGGTGAAAGTGAAAACAATTCCTAAAAGGGTGATCAACATTCAAGGAGAGACCTAGTGCTGGATATAGGAAGAGGTGTTTTGGATCCAAGTATCCTGTGCTTAGTGGGGGACTTCCAGGGTTCATTACTTCCCCAGCCATATGCCTACATGGTGTCTCTGGGTCAGGCCGATTCAATGTAATTGAACCTGGGCTCTGAGTTCTGAGGGGATCAATCTCTCATGTGAGCTCGCTGGGACGAGCCTGTTTAGAGGGGCTCGTTGATCAAGAAATTAAACAAGTGATTGCATTCCTAACCTTAAGAGGGGCTCATTGATTGTGGGAAATCAAAGGAGCAATTGCGTTCCTAACCTTAAGAGGGGCTTGTTGATCGTGGGAAATCGCATGAGCGGTTGTTTCTGACCTTCTGAGGACAACAGTGGACAAACAGGAAAAGTGGAAGAGGAGGGGGCCATCTGCTCCCTTCAGGTGCTGTAAGCACACTGAACACAAAACCAGAGGAAGGGGCCAAACTCACTGAACTTACTAGAGAGGGTGTCGCGTCTACACCGAAGGCAGTCCTACACGTTTGGGCGCCAGTTATTGCTGAATCTCCTCTGCGCCAGCTGGGAAAAGGAGGGGGAAGTTGGCAGGGGCCTCGGGGGCTGGAGGCGAGAGGGCGAGCGGTGTGGATTCACCACACAGACTCCAGGAGCCAGGAGGAGCAAGCAGAGACAGCTGCCACAGACTCATCTTACTTAAGGAAGTGTTTGAGATTATATAGGGTCAGGGGTCCAATCAGGTGTTGCCATCTCTCCGCTCCAGGGACAGCCACTAAACACTTAGCTGTTTACTAGGGGTCCATTGCAGAGGCAGGTTAGATGGCCGCTTCCCATGGGTTGTTCATCCCTCTGCCTGCATGGTTCCTCTGTTGGGACATGTCCGGGGCATGTCTGTACATGTTCAGGCTTGTTCCATATCTGGACCTCCTGGATTCGGGAACTCAGGCTAGGTAGGGCCTCTCTGAATCAATAGTGCCACACCTGCACTCCTGTTCATCCCACGTGGTCTCCACTTTACATAACAAACCCACATCTCTTTTGGTTTGTACAGCATTGGGCCACTATAATCAAAATTATAGCTCTGTCTTACTTGAAGTTTCACTTCCTGCATTTTTAGTTATCTAGGATTCAGTCACGAATCATGAAAAAAAGACATGAAAAACAGAACATTTCTGAAACAACTCATAAGATTTTTCTTGAGGGTGACAGTAAGTGGGAATCAGACCTGAGACTCCATGCATTACACAAGGGCTTCAGTGCTGAGTGACATCCCCAGCCCTCTCTTCCTAAGTGTTAACTTGCACAACACTCTGCATGGTGTGGATGAACTGTTAACACTGGGGCAGAACAGCCCTGTGTCCAGTGTATTCAAACTACTCACTACATGCCCTTTCTGTCACTTAGCAGCCACCTTATTTTTGACATAAAGTATTATTGATCCACAATGCCCACAGTTTGATACAATCTGCAGTTTCATGAATGCACTAGGAATACTGGGGGCTCACTATTGGTTTAAACTACCCAAAATTTAGTTTACCATGTGGTAGGAAATATTAAGAATATAAAATGAACAATGTTAAGGATAATAAAAGAACTAACCATAAAATGTCCACTAGGAACACATTTTTTTTTCAACCACTGGGAATAACAAGCAATAGACAAACAAACAAGATTATCTATACCACATAACAATTTAAATAGCATTTCTGAATTACACAGTGCTGGATAGCTATCCACTGCCATCTGGAGCTGAGAATGCAGTGTGAAAAGTAGTGCTTCGCACAGCATGAGCGGTGTACTCCTCATTCTTTTAAATGGATTGCAGCAATTTCAAACCATGTATGCATAATTCATACTTAAAGAAACATTTCTTTGCTCAGTTTAACTACCAAAATCACTCTGCATTAATAAGTCATTCACCCCTCCCGATTTGCTTGTATACTCCTCTAAAATAGAAAATTATGCACTTTCGTACTTTATAGCACATTTTATCAACAACATATCCTGTTAGGGCACTTTGCTATTTTAAACAGAAATGCTGTATCATCATAAACTATTCAAATCAAACTTTGCCCAAAAATTGCATAGAATTAGTTAGAATGCATTTTTCAAAATATGATCAGAAATGCCACATACTGCCATTCAATTGACTTATTTCAAAACTTCATTTTTTTTTGACAATCAAGGTTTATTCAGAAGTTACTTGTATCATTCTTAGAAATACCTGCATCCAAAATATGGCTTTTAGAACAATTTCCAAGATGTTACACGTTCATTTTACTGAGAGTTCTTAGCATGACTCCCTGATATGCAAATGTACTTTGAATCCAAAAATAAATTATTACTTATAAAATTTCACCCCTCTATAAATTACATAGTTGTATACTTTTGAAGGGCTTGTTTCTTGTTGCATTCTTAGGGATTCTTCCCTGAAAACTCGTATTAAAATGGATCTCATGTCTTAGTATTTTTCATTCAGGAGCATAGATGCTCAGATGAAGAATCACTGGGGAAGTTGTTCAGTGACAGTATCTCATTTGCCTAAGGTCCTGGGTTCAATCACCACATAGGGACATTGTTTACTGAGTATCTCATATGCACATGACCCTGGGTTCAATCCCCAGGAGCATAAAGGTGTAAAAACAAACAAAAAAAACCCTTTCAACTCCCTATTTGATTTCCTTTATTATTATAGCCAGTTTTCTAAGACTGAGGGATCAGAGACTTTCCACATTGAGTACATTTATGGCCTCTCTTTTATGAATCCTCTGATGACTATTGAAGGCTGACCTATGGTGAAATTTCTTCCCACATTCATTACATTCATAAGGCTTCTCTCCTGAATGAGTTCTGTAATGCACAGTGAGGTATGATTTCTGAGAAAAGACTTTTCCACATTCATTACATTCATAGGGCTTCTCTCCTGAATGGCTTCTGTAGTGTACAGTGAGGTTGGACATCCGAGAGAAGACTTTCCCACACTTGCTACATTCATAGGGTTTCTCTCCTGAATGAATCCGGTGATGAATAGTAAGATACGACTTCTGAGAGAAGAATTTTCCACATTCGTAACATTCATATGGCTTCTCACCTGTGTGGACCCTCTGATGCCTAAAGAGGGATGAGTTATGAGAGAAGGTTTTCCCACATTCATTGCACCCAAAGGGTTTCTCTTCTGAATGACCTCTGTAATGTACAGTATAGCACAACAAATCAGAGAACGACTTTCCACAAATATTACATTCGTATGTTTTTTCACCTTCTGGAAGGGACCGTGGCCCACTGAAGGGGGGATTTCTAAGGAAGGTTTTCCCACACTCTGTACATTCATGGGGCTTCTCTCCCAGATGGTCTGCATGATGGTCAGAGACACAGGACATCTGGGAGAATTTCTCACACTCACTACACTCATGGAGACTGTCTTCTGCGTGCATCTTCCGATGCCTGATGAAGGCCGAGTTGAGACTGAAGGTCTTGCCACATTCTGTGCACTCATAGGGTTTCTCTTCCAAGTGACTCCTGTAATGTATTGTGAGGTATGACACCCGAGAAAAGAATTTCCCACACTCACTACACTGGTAGGGCTTCTCTCCCGTGTGTGTCCTCTGATGTGTGATCAGGGTAGACTTCCGGTAGTATGACTTGCCGCACTCATTACATGTGTAGAGCTTCTCACCTGTGTGTGTCCTCTGGTGATCACTAAGGGCCGACTTACGGGAGAAAGACTTTCCACATTCGTTACATGGGTAGGGTCTCTCTCCAGAATGGTTTCTCTGGTGGAGGGTGAGGTGTGTTTTCTGGCAGAAAGTCTTCCCACACTCATTACATTGGTAGGGCTTTTCTCCTGAATGGGTTCTCAAGTGCTGTGTGAGGTGTAACTTCTGACAAAAGGTCTTCCCGCATTCACTACACTTATAGGGCTTCTCCTTCAAGTGGGATCTTCTATGCACCGTGAGGGTTCCCTTCTGACTGAAGGACTTTCCACACACATTACACGCATAGGGTTTCTCTCCTGTGTGAGCCCTCTGATGGATGATAAATTTGGACTTTTTACAGAAAGACTTCCCACACTCAGTGCATTCAAAAGGCTTCATTTCCATTTGTGATCTCTGATATACATTGAAATCTGATATCTGAATGAAGTCTGGAGCAGAGTTATCCCATTCATAGGGTTTCTCTCCCAGGTAAGAATTCTTATGAGCAATGAAAACTGTGTCTCTGTCCAAGGTTTCCATACACTCATATCCAAAGGGTTGCTCCAAAATTTGTATTTTCTGCAGAATATTTTCATCACTATGATAAGCATCCTTACTTAATTTCTCTCCATGGTAAATTTCTCCACACTCAATACATTCACTGAATTTCTTTCTTGCATAGCTTCCATCACTGCTAATTAATTCTGAAATAGATTCCAAATTCTTCCCACAAGAGACACAGCTGTTGGCTACTGAGTTTGAAGAAACAAGGTGCAGTTCTGTGCTGTGAATTTCATCAAAGGCATCTCCTTCCTTCCCTCTTGGGCCGCTGATGTCAGCCTGCCTTGAATGTTTCTCTTCATTTTCTTGGATTCTCTCTACTGAGACATCAACTTCACAGATTTCTGAAAAGGAGCAAGATTAAACAAATTTTGTCAATGTGAATATACAGGTTACAAACAAAGGGGAGTGGTGGCACCTAAATGTGTTATTCATGGGACTACTCGGCATTAACAATAGAATTCCATGAATATAAATTGCGAGTGATTAAGTCTCTTTTTAATTTTTTTGGTTTGTTTTAGTGTGTGTGTGAATGCCTGTGTATGTATCACAGGGCACTGTGAATCCCTGAGGAGAACCAAGGGTGACTATGGAAATCATCCTGGATTGCTTCACCTCCTTTTTTGCTTCCCTCTGTGATTTCCCAGACTCTGCCCACCATGGGGGGAAGTCCAGGCCACTGATGTTTCCATCTGGCATTTTTATGTTGGACTTGGAATTGAAATTTGGGACCATCTGCTTGCAAGGCAGAGTCTTAACTCCTGAACCATCTCTCCAGCCCCTCTTCTTCCTTTGATTTGTAACAAAATACACAGACATGAAGCAGGGCAGACCAGTAGAAAAAAGAGAGAGTGGAGTCACACTAGGCACAGGAACCTTTGCAGCTTCACAAATATTATCTTCATGGCTTTGAGAGCACAACTGAAAATAACCCAAGGAAAAAAAAGCAGAGGACAAAATCACTAGAAGCCAAAACAAAGGTGGATGACTCGGAACAAAGGAGATTAGAGGGTAAATTATTGGGCATTTATGCAAAGAAAAGACTTAAATATGAACAAGTGGGGAAAGTAGATTACAGCTTATATCATGTGGCAATGAATCACTACATAACAAGAGATTTACTCCCCTAAACATTTTAGAAATTTTTGCTTTGTTGGTTTGAAGTAGGATCGTCTATGCAGCTCAGGATGGCCTTGAACTTGCAATGGTCTTTCTGCCTCACAGAGCACTGGGACTTCAGAGGTGAGGCACCATTCACAGCTGTAATCTTGGCCACTCTGCTCTCTACTCAAGTCCAAACCTTCTAAAGGCTCCAACTTTCACTCACCGAGAGAAAAAGGCCTATAGCCAGGGTTTAAGTACCTCAGGACATGAAGCAAATGGCTAATGCATTTAGCTGCAAATTTCCTAACACCAGTTATGACCCCTGTCATGGTTTGCAACTTGAGCTGTACCCCACAGGCTCATGTGTCTGAATCTTTAGTTGTTTGGGATGGGCAGTCTCCGGAGGTGGGTCTTGAGGTTGATTAGCCTCACCCTACTTCTGGGAGAGGTCTGTACTTACAGCTTGAAGTTTTGCAGCTCTGAGCATCCACGACGTCTACAGTAACCTAAGTCGCCTCCAGCCATGCCTTTCCTCCCATAATACTGTATCTTTTCTCTACAGCCATAAGCCGAATAAATTTCCCTTTTCTCCCCCTAAGTTGTTTGAACCTCAGTGGTGTCTCAGCAGCACAGAGAGAAGTAACCAGTACAGCTCCCCCAAGGTAGCACTCTTGCAATCCTGAATATGAACAGGTTCCCATACTCAATTTCTTTTGATGTAAAAGATCCAATTCTAAAACCTTATCCCAGACACTCCACAGAACTACTTTTTAAAATGTCGCTATTTACTTACCCAGAGGTCTCTGAGCAGGGAGGTCATCTTCCACTGTCCATGGTTCCTCTCCCTGCTCCAACTTAATGATCACATTTGGTTTGGTAACATCAAACCCTGTTAGCAAGAAATACAGACAGGTTTGGACTACTTGCCTGACTTCAGAATCACTGAGGTAGAGAAGGATGCCATCTTACAGGTTACACTTTTCTAGCTAATCAAAAGGAGACCTTTGGAGGGTGGGGTGTAACTGAGAGGTAGAGTGCTTGCTTTACATGCAGGAGGTTCTGGGTTTAATACAGGTATCACAGGAAACAACCAAGCAGAATCTTCTCATGAGGAAGTAAAGATACTGGATGTTGGCCAGAGGAAGAGTCTTATCACTTGTTCAAGCTCAAGGACATCTGATTAAGCTGATAGTGTTTAAGAGCAGCTGTCCTCACCCACAGAGAGGAGGTGGCTGTAGTTCTCCAGCATCACATCCCTGTAGGTTGACTTCTCCTCGGAGCCCAGCTGCTGCCACTCCTCCTGTGTGAAGTTCACAGCCACATCCTTGAATGACAGCGGCCCCTGCAATGCACTGGGGTCAGAGAAGGCAGGCACTGTCTTCTGTCACTTGCTCCCGTCTCTCTTCCTGGTGGGTCTCCCTTCTCAACACCTTCAGGCACCCATAGCTCAATCCTTGACTCTTCCTTCGTTCCTGTTGCTTTTGCCCAATTCCAATTTTGATTTCCGGATTGTTTAATTGCCATAGCTATTTACCTCTAGCTATACACATGACTAAGTTTTTTTCCCCCCTTTCTTTCAAGTTTCATCAGAAACATCTTACTTCAAACATGATTCTTGCAGCAAGACATTTTTTTTTGATTGAACTAATACACAGAAATGTTATCAGAATGATGTGTAAATGGTGAAAAGCAGGTTGAGAAAAAGGACTGAAAGTATTTTAACTTTATGCTTATACCAGTAGTATGAGCTACTAGTATTAGTTTATACTCGTAGATTCATAGAAGAGTATGCTTGTGATCCCGCTGCTGGGGAGGTGGAAAGGTGAGGCTCACAGGCTGGTCAGAAAGCAGGTCTCAGTCCCAGTGAGAAACTGTCTCAAAAAAAAAAAGATGGATGGCTCCTAAGGAGCAAGACCTAAGGTTAACTTCACACAAAAGAAAGAGAGAAAGAAAGAGAGAAAGGAGGGAGAAAGATAAGAGAAACCAGTTTAATTTCTATAGGATAAGAGAAGTCTTGTGTGGTGGCATGGTGGCACAGTGCCATGGGCCTGTAATCCCAGATGCTCTGGAGGCTGAGGCAGGAGATTCAAGATCAGAGACCAACTGTGTAACTTAGCAAGAACCTGTCTGAAACTAAAAACAAACAAAAAAATACAAAATAGGTAAGAGATGAGCTTGATAGCAGGGTGCTTCCCTAGTGTGGATAATATTCTTAATTAAACCTCTAGTATTATAAAAACAAAACAAAGAACCCAAACCACTGAACACAAAGACATAGCAATAGATGCTATAAAAAATGAAATTTGAAAAAAAAATTAAAACGAAATAAAAAGCGTCAGTAATTTGTCCAAAAATTTCAGGCAGCCAAATATACAAGTAGCAGAAACCAGTGAAGAAGCTAAATTAAAAATACTGCACAACTCCAATGACATCATCTGTAAAAATTAAAATGTGATAGAAATTTAAAGGGATGGGGGAAATGAAGATTCTGCTGGAGACAAACTATGATAAATTAAAGCTGCATATTGCAACCTCAATCAATGTACATTCTAATCTAACAAAGGGATTGGGGTGATGTCTCAGGAGTTGTGTTTGCTCAGAAGCAGAAAGACCTAAGTTCAAATTCTGGATCCCACGTAAAAACACTGGGCAGAAATGGTGGTGTTATAGTCAGATATAGGTTGTCAACTTAATCATTGAGGGTTCAAGCTATGAGCACATTTGTAGAGAATTAGTAGAGTCCAGAGTGAACCTGTAGGAGATGGGGAAGGAAGGTCCAGCCCATGGTGGGTGGAATTAGTCCCTAGGCAGGTGAATAAAATGGAGGGAAATGTTTGAGAAAGGAGGCATCCTTGTGTACACTTGGCCAGACATGCTGGTCTGGCAAGTAAGGATTGTCCCTCTCTCAGCTATTACGTGGATATAGCATGGCCAGTTCCCTTAGACCTGGTATTGATGTGAGCTCTCCTGCCAAGATGGACAAACAATTGTAACCAGGAATCATAAGAGAAAATAAAACCCTTGTTCCCTTAAGCTGTTTGATAGTGATTTATCAGCAATGCAGGTAAAGTGCTACACTTCCTGTCCTGGCCAGAGCCCGAGAAAGAGCAGAGCAAAAAAGGAGGTAGAATAATCTAAGATGATACTCAAATAACTCTGGGCCTCCACAAGTACACGGTGTGCCTTGATACACACAGATGGACACACACACACATTAAGTAAGAGTCTGTGGGTATGGCTCCATGGTGGAACACTTGCCTCGTACCATGAAACTCTGGATTTAGTCTACAACACTACAATGTAAGCAGCAGCAATGAAAAGGAAGACCAAGAAAAATAACAAAAACAAACCAAAGATTGTAGCCTAACTGGGCATAGCAATGATTATACTACACATAAATAGTCTATATCCTCAACTAAAAGGCCTCCATAGCACCTTCTGAAATACACGCACACATGGACGCAAGCATGCACAATAAAAAAATTAAGACAACAGGACACACTTGTGCACACACACACACACACACACACACACACACACTAAAAAAGACAACAGGGGACCTTTTCGCTTTGTCTATTTTTTTGGTCTTTTTATGCATGCTAGGCAGACACAATTTTTTTGCATTTATTCAGTTATTTTGTGCATTTTTGTGTGTATCACAGTGCATGTGTAGAGGTTAGAGAACAACTTGCCTGAGTTGGTGCTCTCCTTTCATAAGGTGGATTCAGGGGCTTGAACTTAGGTTATCAGCCCTGACAACAAGCACTTTAACCCACTTAATCATCTAACCCACTGGCTCAGGAAAAAAACAAAACAAAACGAACATGCTACTAATAGGAGTATTCAATACTTTAACACTATTTTGGCTTATGAACTTATATAACCAAAATGGAAAGACGCTTACTTCAGGGAAGTATCCTGGCTGGCAAATGAAGAAATGGTAGAATGAGGGTCACCATTCTGCTTTTATTGACTATAGTCATCAATAAGTAGATGTCAATCTCACGAAAAGATAAGAGCCTAACAGATGCCTCCAGAAAAAAGGGGGCAAACGTCACGTGTGACATCTTCCTCAAGAACCACCGGTGTCAACCTCCTGAAATGCACAGAATGAGAGAAAACACACACAAATGGAACTCACCTGTGATTTGCTCATTTCTACTGTTCTTGGGAAAGCGTAGACACTGGTGATGATAACCTAGACCTACAGGAGGACAAGCGGGTCCCTGGTCAGGCATTATCTGGCCTGCGCAGGGACCCAACTCTGCCTGACAACCACTAAATAAAACCAGTCTGAGGATACTCAGAAGGGCAAACATGGAAAGGAAAATGTACATACTGAACTACATGTTTCACTGGCAACTGACAAGTTAAGACTTTTATCTTGTCGTTCATATTTATTAGAAGAGACAGAGAATAGGGATGTATGGCATGTGGAGGTCAGAGAACAACTTGTGGGAGTCAGTTTAAACCCACTACTTTTGTGTGATCCCAGGTCCTCAGGCTATTGTGCCAAGTGGTTTTAATACTGAGCCATTTTACCTCCTGTAGGTTCCATAATGAATACAAAACTCTGCCAATATTAAGTACGATAATTAAAACTCAGTCAATAGCAAATGCAAGGGAAAACGAAATTCCAAAAGGTGACGTGTATTTTATTGTCTATTTAAAGTGTTTAAAACCAAAGAACCTGGAAATAAGAACCTGAAGTATCAATATCAGAGCAATGCTGGGTGTGGTAATACCAGCACGTTGGAGGCTGCCGCCAAAGGGATGAGAGAACGCCAGGGCCTGGTTTAAAATAAAAACAAAGGAAAAAAATGAAAAGAAAAAAAAATGGGAAGGCGGTTTAAGAGGAAAAAAGTATCGTTATGTTTTTACATTATCCAACTAATACGCAGTAAAAACAAATTACTGAAACACAATGGAACTAAACGCTTCTATCAACAAACGCGTGCATGACCTCGGTCAAGTCACCCACAATCCACGCCAGTCTCTCCATCCACCAAGCTGATAACGGACTTTTCCCACTTTACACGGCGCGATGCTGCAAGGGCAACTTGGGGAGCACGCGGAAGGCAGCGGGGCTGATGGGCGAGGACGCGCGGGGGGACAGAGGAGGAAGGGGGTGTCACACCCCGCGGCTCAGGCCGCCGACCATCCCCGTCCTGCACAGCTGACTTCGCGCCCCGCCCCGGCTTCGACCCGACCACGACACCCGTAGGCGCCGCACGCCTGTGACAGCAGCAACAGCGGGTCGCTCGGGCCCGCGAGCCCCCGGCCCGGGCCGACGCCACGAGCGGGGCCCGCCATCCCTCCCGGGGCCCGGATCTGCGTCCTCGGGGCTCACCGTCGCCGTCCGGACTGCCGAGGAGGCCGCGCGCCGGGCCCTGGGCCTCAGCTCCGCGCTCCCCGCTCCAGCGTCCCCGGTCCCGCAGGCTCCGCGCCTCTCGCCCGCCGCACGCACAGCCGAAGAGCGAGCGCCGCAGCCACCGGGGGATGCACGGGAAACCCGACGCGCGCACGGGCTCGGACGCTCACGACCTGCAGCAGCGCGCCGGAAGCCCGCGGCCCGGAGCTCGCCGGAAGCCCGGAGCTCGCCGGAAGCCCGGAGCTCGCCGGAAGCCCGGAGCTCGCCGGAAGCCCGGAGCTCGCCGGAAGCCCGGAGCTCGCCGGAAGCCCGGAGCTCGCGCTCGGCGGCAGCGGAGGACACTCGCTCTCCCAGAAGCCCGCGCGCCGCAGCTTAGGGACGGACGCACAAGTCTCAGCCGCAGCTCGGCAGCTCGGAGGCGCTGCGCCGAGAGCCTGGTCCGCCGGGAACCTCGCGCTCACCTTCGCGCTTGGCCTCACTCCCTTGGAGCCTCAACTGGCCGGCGAGAGTGCAGAGGAGTCAGAAGTCTTCGTGCCTGAGTAGGAGAAATTGTGGGTCGTGGTTAATTAACCGAAATGCTAGAAATCTCTCTCGAATCCTAGGTACATTGCCCAGCAATGCTTTCCTAGGGAGTAAGACAAAACAGAAATGATAGACTTCCTAGATGACACAACTAATGCGTATAAACTCTCAAAGCAGGATTTGAAAATACACAGACGAGAGGTGTCGTGTGACTTCTCAGAAGTGATGTTTAGGGTCAAGGTGACTGTGAGTTTAAAAAAAAAAAAAAGGGACTGTAGGGCTCAGGGGTTAAGACTCTGTCACGCAAGCAGAAGGTCCTGAGTTCAGATCCCAGGTCCCATGTAAAAGCGTCAGGCAGAAATGGCAGTAGCCTGCACTTCTGGCCCTGGTGGGTGGAGCCCGGGAAATCCCTGAGCAAAACAAATAGGAGGTAGAAGCAATCCAGGATGATTCCCAAAGTCACCCTTGGCCCTCCACAGGGACACACAGTGCCTGTCTGTCTTAGCCCCCCTCCCTTTCACTGGGACTGAGGTAAGAGGTTGCTGTGAAAAAGCTCACAAAAGATAAAAAGTCCAAGGCTTATGCCTTGACAAACATTAGTTTTTCTAGTGTCTCATTACTTCAGGATCAGAAGTACCTGCTTCCCTTACTTAGCAAGTCCAGTATACAGCCATCTAAGAGACTGTCACATTCCTTAAGTAGATCATTGACAAGACAGGGCTCCTCATTTTTCCTTTTTCTCTCTCCTGTTTAAGCAAGATGTGCATAGAATGTGTGTAACCCTGTCTTGCGTGGCTTCTGGGTCATGGTTTTTGACCAGAGAGCGGAGATCCTCTAGCTTTCCCGTCAATGTTCGCATTTGAAGCTTCTGTTTCTGACAGGCAGTCCACACCATAACAATCTGATCTGGTTCATTCTCTCTGTTCAAAGACAAAGCACAGCTTCCCATCTCCGTGGTAAGTAGGTATCTATAGCTAGAATAAATTCCCAAAGCAACGTGAAAACAGGAACAGTCTCTTCCTTGAGCTTTTACATGACACAGAGAAGCCACTCAGACCTGTCAGGAAGATCCCTGAAAGCTTATATATATATTTTTTTTCCTCTTTAAACTAAAGATGTAGGTGTCTGAGGGCTGAAGAGAAGGCATGGGAAGTGGATTCAGCCAGTGGCCAGGAGTGTTGGGACAGAACCAGGATCTGGGCTCTGCAAAAGAGAAGAGAAAATTTGGAGGAATCATGGCCTTTGGCCAATGGTCAGTGAAGTTTGAGTGATAGTTTTTCCTGCCCCACCCTGACCCCCAGCTAGTTGGTCAATGCCCCTCATGGCTAGACCATGCTTTCGAAAAGCCACCCTCACATGATCCTTAGTCACTGATTGGGGGACAAGGGCTAACCACATACTTCCTGGCTTGGGCAAGGGACCAAAAATCTTACCTTATAAAAAAATGATAGCTCACTCTCCTTGGGCCTTTACCCAACCACAAGCCCAAAGACTACAAAACTATCCAACGTTCTTTCAACCATGCTATTTCTCCTTCCCCACAGGGAAAATTTAGCAGTTGATCCCAATAAACCAACCACTTTTACTTGCATCCACATGGCTTATTGGGTGAGAAGCCTACACAGTGAGCAAACAACAAGGGGAAAGTCAGTTCCTTCCCTCCATAGGTGAGCTTTCAGGAACGTGAGCTCGTCACCTGGTTTGTGAGCAGACATGTTACCCACTGAGCCATCTCTGATCTATCTCACCAGCTTAAATATTAAATATAAGATCCTTCCTTCCTTCCTTTCTCCCTCCCTCCCTCCCTTTCTCCCTTCCTCCTTCTCTCTCTCTCTTTCTCTTCTTCTGTCTCTCCTCAATAGAGACAGAATGTGCATAAAAAGAGAATGCGGTTTCAGTTGGGAGGGTTCAGAGAGAAAAATGTTTGTAATGACTATGAAAAGTTTATACTACATACTGGAAAGTGGATAGCAGATATAAAAAGTGGTTTTAGTGATGGAAGGAGATTCTCACAAGGGTGACAAAGTGTGTCTAATGAGGGACAGGGTCAGGAGATAGGGGCACAGGAGGACTCTACTATGTTTTGAGAAAAGGCCATGGTTGGAGTGGTTAGCACTGGACAGAAGAGCAAAGTCTGAATCACAAAATCAACATCCGCACCCCAAGGTGGGGTTTCTTGATTCAAAACAAAGTGGAATCCAGTCCTCTGATTCCACCTACCAGCCTGGGGAGGAAAACAGATTGGTCCTGAATTCCCAGGATAATCTGGCTCTGTGTGTGTGTGTGTGTGTGTGTGTGTGTGTGCGCGCGCGCTCAAGAACGGACTTGAATGTGCATGCCTGTGGAGGCTCAAAAGGTGACATCAGGAATCATCCTGGATTGCTCTGGAGTTTCCCAACCTCTGCCTTTCAGGGTTGGAATTACAGGCTGATGCCACATTCACCTGGCAGTTTTACGTGGGACCTGGAGATCTGATCTCAAGGTTCTTTTGCTTGTGAGGCAAAGGCCTTAACCCCTTAGCCATTTCTTCAGCTTCTGTGCCTCTCTCTTGAATCTCCTCCTCAGGCATCAGTGGCTCCTGTTCCTCAGAGATTCCCGCCCCTCATCTGCCTTCCTGTGTCTTTGTTCTGCTTCCAGTTACTTTCCTTTCAGCTCTTCTCCCCAGCGCCCCCCCCCATACTCTCTGCTGCGCCTCTCCCCAGATACTTTCCTAGGATCATACTGTATCCATGCTTCCAGCTCTTTCTTCTTATCCATCTATTTTGGAAGCTGTGGTTCTTCCTATCTCAATTTTTGTTTTCATTATTTTCTCTGGAAGGCTGAGACAATGGTGCTGCAGTTACCCTTCTGTGAGACAATACTCTGGCACAACCAGCCTTAGGGAGGAAGGATTATTTATTTGGCTTATGGTTCCAGAGGAGATAGAGTTCATTATAGTGGGAATAGCAGAAGGCATGACTGGAGGCAGAACAGGTCATAGCAGAAATCAGGGGGCAGAACGAGCAAGAGTGAGGGAGAGGAAGTGGGGCAGGGCTAACCAAACCCAAGACTTGTCCCCTTGTGACAAGCCATTCACCCGCAAAGCTCCGCCTCTTAAAAGTGCCACAACTGTCCCAAATGCTAACACCAGCTAAGGATTCAAACCCACAAAGCCCATAGTCCATGGATTCAATGAATAAGGTACTTGCTCTGCATGCGTGAGGAACACCATTTGACTCTCCAGAGTCCTCCTGGTCCAGCTGGCTAGCTGGTCTAGCTGATTGGTGAGTTCTGGGTTCAAATTGAGAAACCCTGTCTTCATAATAAAAGTGGAAAGTGGTTAAGTGAGAAGATAACTGACGTCAACTCTGGGCCTCCACATGCACGTACACACACACACACACACACACACACACACACACACTTGTGCACACGCACTACATGCGTGTAAACAAAAAGAAAATTAAAAATATAAAACATCACATATGAGGAAACAGTGAGGCAAACATGGGTTGGAGCGATGGCTGGCGAGCAAAAGGACCTGAATTCAGATCCCAGATCCCATATAAAAATGCCAGGCATATATGGCAGTGGCCTGTAATTCTGGTCCTGAAAGGCAGATCTTGGGAAACCCCAGAACAAAGCAATCAGGAGGTAGAGCAATCCAGGATGATTATCAATGTCATTCTTGGGTTTCTACAGGTACACACACTCATGTGTCCTCTTGTATACACAAACACACACACAAAATGACAAATATGTAAATCCTGACTCTGTAGAGACATTTAAGAATAGTCTGTGGACCAAGCAATGTTTGATGTTTTAAAGCACGTGTCATTTTTGAAATGACACAAATATGTCGGCAGAAGTTAAATAATTAGCACTTAACGGCTTGTAATTCATCAGTGAAGACTACATATCAAATGAAAATTTATATTGGCAAGCTTCTGGCAGTAGCTCAGTGGTAGGACATTGGCCTAGTACACAGGGGTCACTGGTTCAAACCCTGGGACAACCAAATGGGCAACAAAAACTTACGTCCATGAGAACCATTTAACTCTGTGTAGAATAGAATATAAGTGTGGTGGAGAAAAAGACCAAAATCTTGTCTTAAGTTGAAAATATTTATATTTATAAAATTTATACCACCCATCACAAAACTATAAGAACTGCCTGTTTTTTTAAACTACAATATAGCAAAACAATTTAAAATAAATCTAATACTAATTCTATATCCAACATTTTAAAACTCCAGTGAAATTTATGACACATTTTAAAACTATAATTACAATGGGATGGTGTAAATTCTACATGCTGAAAGTAGTGCCCTCCATAAATGACCCCTAGAAACCACCTCCAAATGGTCCAAGATGGTGGTAAACAAATATACAAAAATGGAAGATTTCTGACTGCAGCTCTGGGGGAGACTAGAAGTGAGGAAATCAGACTAAAAAATGGAGGGGTGCCTCAGGAAAGAACGGCGCAGGAAGAAGCGTGCTTTCTTATCTCCCCTACACACTCCTAGAGTAGTCACAGACTCCCAGGGATGCAATGGAATGGCTCTAATCCACTCCTTCTAGAAGAGTCTGGGTTCTTCTACATTTCCTGGTTAAGGTTTTCATCTTTCCTTTCCTCCTGACAGTCTTGATGTTGGCATAGACTTCCTGTTGAAAGTGTGTCTCCCCCAGGCGCTGTGATCTGGAAGAAAAGGAGGAGACAACGATTCATGTATGCAATTCTGTAAGCACCAAGATAAATTCCCTCCTAAGGCAATTTTAAGTAGAAGAACATTCCTTTCTTTTGTTTCTTTGGGATATGCTGGGGATTGAGCCCTGAGGCTGGTGCACGCTAGGCAAGTACTCTACCCTGGAGCTAATACTGGCTCTTTCTTGGCTTTTGATTCTTGGTTTTTGCTTTGCTTGGCTTTTTTTTGAGACAAGTTCTTGCATATAGATAGAGCTGGAGGGTGTCAGACTTCAAAATGATCTTCTGTCTCAGCCTCCTGAGTGCTGGGATCATGGGCCGCACCACCACACTAGCTAACCCTTGAGTCTTTTTATTTATATATAGGATCCGTGTATATGTGTATGCGTGTGGGCTGAATCTGGAGCTTGAGGCTGATAATCATCTTTGTTTGCTTTTCTATCTTGCTCTTAAGAGGTTGGGTGTCTAATTAAACCTGCAGTGTACCATTGAAGCTTGTCTGGCCAGTGAACTGGTTCCGGGGATTTCTAGGCTCTGTAATTCTAGATCTGGAATTACAGGTGGACTGACATTTCTTTTTTTTTTTTTTTTTTTTTATTATTATTATTATTTATTCAACTGTGTGCATATGCGTGTGTGTATGTGCGTGCACGCGTGTGTGCGTGTCTGAGTATGTGTAGAACCACGGACGAATTCGCGAACCACCATGGGCGCCTCCACCTCCTTCTGCCCCGGGATTCACAGGCTCCGCCGTACCAGGACCAGAAGCGCAGGCCGCCCCAGCTTCTGCCTGGCGTCTATAGGTGGGATCTGGGATCCGAACTCAGGAGCTTCCGCCTGCAAGGCGGAGGCTTAACCCCTGAGCCACCTCTCCAGCCCCAGGACTGACATTTCTATATTGGGTCTCAGGATATGAACTCAGTTCTTTTACTTGTGTGGCAAGTACTTTAACCTGCTGAGCCATTTCCCAAGCTCTGACCCTTAAATCCTGAAATGTTTGTAACTGGGATCCTCGGACTTTGCTGACCTTGATTCCCACAATCACTGAAGCTGCCTAAGGTTGGGTCCAGCATCCTGATTTATAGCAAACACTTGAGCGGACCCTGTATTTGAAAGAACATTCACAAGTGACTTGGACTTCAACAGTTACATGTATGTGTGTGTGTGTGTGTGTGTGTGTGTGTGTGTGTGTGTGTGTGTATTTATTCGTGTATGTGTTTGCATGTGGGTGGATGTATGTATATGTGTAGGTGTATATACAAGAGGGTACTTGAATGTACATGTCTGTGGAGGCCCAAGGCTCTTCTTACTGTTTCAAGAATCACTAAAACCCATTGGCCTGAAAGCAGATATGGACCAACAGAGTCAGTGACAATCACCATCGCTGTGGAACACACAGACTCTTCTAACGAATGGCCAATAGCCAAATAGTTAATTATACACAAGTCCTTGGGTTGATGTCTCGTTTAATTTTAAAAATTTTTTATTTATATATTTATTCAATTGTGCGTGTGTGTGTCTGTGTGTATGTGTAGAACCATGGACGAATTCGGGAACCACCATGGACCGCCTCCACCTCCTTCTTGTTTACTCTGCCCCGGGATTCACAGGCTCCACCCTACCAGGACCAGAAGCGCAGGCCGCCCCCACTTCCGCGTGGGGTCTAGGATCTGAACTCAGGACCTTCTGCTTGCAAGGCAGAGGCGTAACCCCTGAGCCACCTCTCCAGCCCCGGGTTGATGTCTCTTAAAGGATTCAATTTTTAAAAAATCAATTAAAAAGAAAATAAAAGCACAAGTTAGAAGGGAAATGGAGATTTACAAGTAAAGGATCCTTGTTCTTCATAGAAACTCACATTTTCTCTAACTGTCCCTTGGTTTCAATTGCTTAGGGTAAATTTTCAACCAGTTCAATTCTCAATGATTCGTGCCCATTTCTGAGTCTGATTGACTGGGCTTTGGGCACACAGCAAGTCCACTTGAGGTCTTTTGTGCATCTCTGATGGTGGGTTCTGTGCTGAGCAGTGATGAAGATCATGTAACTGTGGCTGGTGCTGAGGTGCTGTGGGGTGGGATGTAAGTGGACTCCGTGTTTTCCTAAAAACACCCGGTTCATGACTCAGAAGACACCCACATACCTTCCTCAGGCCGATGACCTCAGGCCTTGGGGGTTCTGGAGCCCTAAGGTAGGTTGTTACGATCTCGCGCCCACACCCAGAGCTCTGGGTTGTAAGCCTGGATCTGGAAGGAAAAACCACTCTCTGAGCAAATGCTGGTCCCTAGGGAAGACCCCACACCTTATGGTTCTGCCTCCCGTGCCTTCCAGCCTTCAAGTTCTATCTTCCTCCCTCACTTTGGTTCCTGTCTCCAATCCAACAGCACGTCCCTCCACACCTCACCAGCCCTTACACACCCACCTCCTCACACTCCTCCCGGGACACCCAAGTCCTCCAGTCCATGGACCGGATGAACTGGAAACGCAGTTTGTGGAACATAGGACGCTGGGCATAGCTCTTCCCATAGAAGAAGGAAAACATGTCTTGTTTAGGGGCCTGGTTGTCCTCCTCCATGTCACTGGCCAGGTATCTGTGGGAGAAACTGGAGTGTTGGTCAGGGAGGACCCAGAAAGGAGGCCAGGTGGGTCTCAGTAGCACAGGACAGTGGCATCTGCCCTGTCCAATGAGAGGAGGATCCATGCTGTCTCTCTGGATAGGGACTATCACGCCACGTCACCAGTGAAAAACCCATGTGGGGACTCAGACTGTTTCTGACACCCTTCCCGTGGGTTCAATCATGGTTTCCTTGACCCACCTTCTCTGTTCCCTCCAGCTATTTATTCTGAGCGCAGGTGCTTGTCCCACACCTCAGAGTCGGCACCAGTGGGCCGGGCTCCCTACACCGATCCCTTGCCTGTTCATCCTTTCCTACCAAAAGTGTACAAAAGATTGGAAAGATGGCTCAAGGGTTAAGCCTTTGCCTTGCCAGCAAAAGGACCTGAGTTCAGATACCCAGATCTCACGTAAAAATGCCTGATGGATGTGGTAGCCCATCCGTAATTCTGGACCTGGAAGGCAGAGCCTGGGAATCCCCGGAGCATGCTGGTTGGGCAGACTAATCTTTTTTTGTTTATTTTTTTATTTTTCTTTTTCAGACTAATCTTAATTAGAGGCCCAGACTCACAATAATAAGGTGGAAGAATGACCAATAATAAGGCGGATGATTCCTATTATCACCCTGGGGTCTCCACAGGCACGTGCATACACGCACACACACCATGCATATACCACACGCACATTCAGCATTTCACATGTCACAAAAGAGTTCTCATTTGATGTGCATCGTACTGGGAACATGGTTTGTCACCATTATGTGGATTTTAGAGGAGTCGATTGCTGGAACCAAGCTTTCCTTTATCTAGTATGGATCTCAAGTGACTCCTGCCTAGGTCCCTGTCACCTGTATGTCCGCCTTGTGGACCTCCAGCCCCAGCCTCCTATGTGATTTGGTTGCAGAGGGGCCTACCTTAGCCTTTCCTACCAAGAACATATAAAACACTTAGGTCTCATGGTGAATTAATGCAACAGATTTCAGAGTTTGAACTGATGTTTAGGAGAGAAAGAACCCAGGTCCTTCCCACCCCTGAGCATCTCCCCCTCCAGCTCGGCATTGCACCACCTACAATGTGGCAACTAAACTATTGGTGGCTATGAACATTTTCAAGCTGGACTATGAAAACTTTTTAAAAAGCAGACTAAGTACAATTTATATTATAAGAGGAATATAAGGCCTTGGGGACAAAGAATGGAAGACTATGGTCTAAAAGTCCTGTCAAGTTCATGAGGATGGAATGTGGCAGCTAGCTGCAAGTATCAACTTGACTATTGACAACTGAGCTTTCAGGCATTGTTTACAGGGGAGATGAAGAGCTGTAAAGGGAAAAATAGGGGGAATAGGATTTGGGACTAAGGGTTGAAAATATTGTAAAGCCGCTGTATTTATGTACGTAATATTAAATTAAAAAGCCGAAAGAAAAAATTGTTTAGTTAAGGTAAACCTCTGAGCAAACCTTGATGTGGGAGGACCCGTCATGGATGGGAATGATTCCTTAGACAGGTGGATACGATAAAGAGAGAGCTGGAATTTTGTCAGACTGCCAAGCTAGAAGGTATGGCGGAGTCCTTGGCCCTCTCTCAACACTTCATGCGGATATAGTGTGGCCAGTTCCCTTTGCCCCTGCTGATGGCTCTCCTACTGTAATGGACCATGACCTGAAACTGTGGACGTGAATAAAAATCCCGTGTTTCTTTGTGTTGGGTCATGTACTACTTGCACCAGCTGAGGAGTAACTAAGACCATAAGGTACCAGAGAAGCAGGGTGTTGCTGTGATGCTAAGACATGCAGCAAACACTTGACCAATTGAGTTCTCTCTAGGGCTTCCTATTCCACTCCTGACATTAACTTTTAGTTCTCATAAAGAACAATGGACAAACATTATGATATGGGGGGATGACATCTCTCCTGTACCCCACCCAGGACAAGAAACAGTGATCAGTGAAGGAGATCAAATACTCACAGAGCCAGGAAGAAATGGATTGGCTTATATTGCCAGGAGAAGAGGCCGGCGCGGCTGAAATAAGCTATGACCATAGACAGAAGGTACTGATGGAGAGAGAAAAGGAGAGGTCACATCCTGAGAAGGAAGGATGGGGGTGAGGGAGTAGGGTAGAGAAAGGGCATACTGGGGTAGGGATATGGCTCTGAGAGAAGCCTGTGGTGTTGGGGAAGGGACGGGTGGAAAGGCAGGTGTAAGTGAGCTAAGTTAGAAGAATGGGGGTCTTGCTTCCCCAGCGTGGTATACTCTGGGTCACTTCTGGGAAAGGCTTAAGCAACTTCTGAGCCAAGGAGTTCTTTGGCCAATTCCCAGAGAATTATGAGTGAGGGAAACGGGGTCCAGAAGCTCAGGTGATCACAGTCCAAGAGCTGATTCCCAGTACAGCTCCCTTTGGACCCTGGCGAGGCAGGAGACTGCCTATCTGGCTCTGTGGGACACTGCCAGGCCCCAGGGGGAGATGTTAAGAGGTTGTCCGGGACCAAGGATTGGTGGTTTCAGCTGGAGCCATGGAGGGACACGAGATGGTGGGGTTCGTAGTGAGGCCTGTCTCTGAGTATGGCAGGAGCAGGGTCCATCTCAGCATGGGACAGCTCACCTTGTCAGAGACCTTCAGCATTTTGTCCCAGGCCAGAAACCTTTTTACCATAGGGTCATCTGTAAACAGGTCACATACATTAGAGTTAGACCAAATAACTCTGGAGAGAGGGAGGAAGAGGAGAGTCACCTCCCTCAGAGAAGGGTCAAAATAGGACCTAAGGTTAGTCCCAGGACAAGAGGAGAGAGCAGAAGGTGCATCAGGCCAGGCGCTGGGACCCTGTTCTGAGACTCCTAGGGACAAGGGACTGCAGGAGACTTAGGATTATCAGTGCAGAACATACACACTTAAGATCCTTTCTTTGCGCCTGTGGTTCTGGGAATCACCCCCAGGGGTTTGAAGATGCTAGGCAGGCAAGCACTGTACTGCTGAGATCCATCCCCGATCCAACGTCAGTCTGACAAAACGGGGACCTCCCCTCACTACGCTCAAATTCAGCACTTCACATGTCACAAAAGAGTTCTCGTTTGATGTGCATCGTGCTGGGAACATGGCTTGTCACCATTGTGTGGATTTTAGAGGGGTCAGATTGCTGGAACCAAGCTTTCCTTTATCTAGTATGGACCTCAAGTGAATCCTTTCTAGGGCCCTGTCACCTGTATGTCCATGAGGAGCCAAAGAGCTCGAGTCTGGCCCCCTTGGGTGGTCTCAGGGCCACCAGGACAGCCTTTCCACTGGAAGAGGGATGACTGGAAGAGTCTTTTCCTTTCTGAAGAACGGATGAGAGGGTGCTGTGTGGGCGTCTCTTACCCAGCAGCTTGGTGAAGACCTGGTGGTGCTCTGGCAGCACCGCAGACACCCGCCGTCTCTTCAGCGTCATCCTGAGTCCGTGCAGTGTCTCCACCACCCACACAGGTTCCGGTTCAGGGATCAGTAGCTCCTCCAGGTCATCATCAGAATCCGACACCAAGTCTCTTTTCTTCTCCAGGCTCGAGGATAGAGTCGGGGGGCTGGGCTCCACTCTAAGTTCTGAGTCAAGAAACCCAACCCCCCAGGTTACAGCTGTTGACTCTCTGGTTCTGCTTTTGATCACCATATCAACCATGGTCTTCTCCCAGGTAAACCCTCCCCATGCTGATATCTCCAGATATCCTTTTAACTGTCCCTGTCACCTTTTCCTGCCCCTCAAGATTCTCATTCTAGATACTTCATCTCCAGTGAACAAAACAAGAACTTTCTTCTTGTGTGCCCTCTTTCTTGTCCTGTCTTTACCTCTCCTTGTGTGCTGTAGGACATTTTTCCTCTGGGCAGCTACCTGAGACTTTGTGCCTGTCTACAATAAGGAGGATATTGAAGCATCCCATCCTGGAGGAAATCTCAGTAAGGAAACAGTTCCTTTGGGCACGGGAAGGTCCTGAAACAAACAAGCTTGGAGGGGCTCCCTCCAGGCTGTGGAAAGGTATCTGGGGTAGGAGATTCTTCTGCCAGACAAGCAGATAAAAGAGAGGACTACTCAGCAGTTCTGGTCAGTCTGGAAGAGGCCAATCAAGCTGTTGGAAGGAAACCCTGGAGCAGTTCAAGACAGTCTAAAGACAACCCTGGAGCAGCAGTCCGAAAGACACTGCTGAGCAGGCCAGCCAAGAAGTCGGGAAGAGAGGCCAGTGAACTATCCAGCAGCCAGAAAGAGGCCCTGAGCAGTTCAGATGTCTGGAGGAGACTTCTAATAAGTTATGCAGCAGAGCTCCAGGGGTGATTCAGTGAATCTCACCCAGGCTGTGGTGATCTCTGCTAATACAGCTGCTTTTGAGTCCATCCCTGCTCTCTGTAACTTTCATCCCCTATTCCTGTAAGTAACCCCAATAAACTTGTTGGTTTGTCAAATTGGACTTTGGCACCATCGTTACTTTGGTCTGTCACAGAACTCCTATCTGGAGTGGATGGGTGATTGTATGGTGTCTCCCTAGGACAAGTATTCACACATCGCCTGACTCCTTCCTTGCTGGGTAAGTGTCCTATCTATGTGACCTCTTTGTCTTTCCTTACTCTAGTTTCTGGCACCCTGGGTCTCCCTGTCCTCACTTCCATGGCCTTTCCTCCTTGCTGTCAACCTATCACGTCTCTTCTCACTCCTGTCCTCTCACCTGCTGGGCCTGGGACCTTGTCCTTACCCATCACCACTTCAGGTGAGGGCCTAGTGGTGCTCAGCTGAGGGTTCTGTTCCTCAGACCACGATGACGGTTGACCAACAGCCATGATTTCCCCCAAACTCTTTCTTCTTTTCCACAGACCCTAGTCTCTAATCTACCCCATACTCCTACCGTGAATCCATGCCCAGAGTCCTTTCCCCTGGGCCTGGGAGGAAGCTGGAGTGGAGGAGAGAGCTCTGAGGAGATGCTGTTTGTCCACTGAGCTGCTGGCCACCTCGGAGTGTGGCCCCTCCAATCAGGAGGACCGGAAGCCTGTGATGTCACCAGTCTTCCAGCCTGGCAACCAGTTTGAAAGCAAACATGTGTAACTGACAGGTTGATGGCTCCACTTGGTCTGAGAATCCAGGGTTACTGATATCTCTTACTGTTGACCTAAACTCATTCACTCATTGAAATGACCTCTGTGTCTGCCACTCCCTTTCCCCCTGTATGAGGTAGAATCTGCGTTCTCTCCACTGTCCACTGGATATCTCTGTGTTCTTCCATTTGAAACCTCAGTCTCTTCTCATTAGCCACACTTCTGGTCCACTGAGCACCAGAAGGTAATCTCTCCTCATAGCCCTTCTTCTCCTTTCCTAGTCCTAGAGGGTTTCAATCCATTCCATCTTCCTTCCCTCCCCCCATTCCAGCTTATGGAACCCTGTGTCCTTCCTTCTTCACTTCTGTGACCTTCCTCCATACTATCACATCTCTTCTCACCCCTTTCCCCTCACCTGATGGTCCAGGGACTTCCTCATCTGATGATACCTCTGTTGAAGCGTTAGAGGTGCTACTCTGAGGGTTCTGTTCCTTAGGCTTCAATGACAGTTGACCGGCAGCCATGGTTCTCCCAAACTCTTCCCCTCCTGCAGAGCCTAAGCGCTGATCCAAGCCACCCTCCTTCTGGACCTTGACTGAATCCACTCTTGATGTCCCTTCCTCATCCTGGGGTGAAGTGGGTGGGGGAGAGTTCTGAGTAGATGCTGTTGTCCAGTGAACTGTGGACCACTCTGGAGTGTGACCTCCTCCAATCAAGAGTGTTGGAAGGCTGTGATGTCATCAGTCTTCCAACCTGGCAACTAGTTTGCAAGAAAATATGTGTAAACCAATGGACTGTACTGTCTACTTGTTTTGAGCATTTGGATTATTTGGGCTCCTGACCACTGACCTAAAATTGTTTTGTCACCAAAATCATCTTCCATCCCAGGGTCCCTAGGCTGCATTCTGACCACCCTCAACTGAAGCCTGTCAGATTTTCTTTCCTTCTGCACATGTTCATTAGAAACCTCAGTGTAGCAGGAGGGGTGGCGACGAATCGTGGAGCTACAGTGAGAGCCGAAAGGATTAACCTCACGAGATGGTGATAAGGTTGTAGGACAGGTCTCAAGGGGTTGATGAGAGGACTCAGCAGGTAGGAGCCTTGCACCCAAACCTGGTAATCTGAGTTTGATCCCTGGAGTTCACATGGTGGAAGGAGAGAGCCAAACTATGAAAGTTGTCATTTGACCTCCACATGATGTTTTCTGTAGCGTGGTCTCTGTCTCTCTGTCTCTCTCACACACACTATAACCAAAAAAAAGGGGGAGACAGGTCTCAAATACATTTGATACTTTGATAAAGCAGAACATTATTTTTCAACAGAGCTGTTCTGTTGAATGGTCCCTGACTTTCAATGTGTTCAGACATCTGTTCTGGGGACCCTTCCACCAGGTATCTTTTTTTTTTTTAACTTTTTTATTTACTTTTTTTTATGGTATAGAGGATTAAGGTAGAGTTTATTAGAGGAGAGAAAGGTTGGAACTCATGGACTCCAGATGTGGGGTGCCATGAGGGACTGGGGAGTCAACTTTTTATTTACTTTTGCTTGTGCGCGCGCGCGCATGTGTGTGTGTGTGTGTGTGTGTGTGTGTGTGTAGTATGTGCACGCGCGCGCACATGTGTACCCCAAGGGTGACCTTGGGGATCATCCAGCATTGCTTGCTACCTCCCTTTTGCTTCACTCTGAGATTTCCCAGACTCTGCCCACCAGGGCTGGAAGTGCAGACCACCACTGTTTCTGCCTCTAGTTTTTACGTGGTACCTGAGATCCAAACTCAAGACTTTCTGCTTGGGAAGCAGTCTTCACCCCTGAGCCATCACTCCAGCCTTCCATCAGGCATCTTTGAGTCCAACAGATGCTCTTAGGACCTAAAGACATAGAAACTCACCCATATGGGGGAGTTGAGGAAATGGCTCAGTTGGCAAAACACATTTGCCACACAAGTATGAGGACCAGAATTTGGATCTTTATGAGAGAACAAATATTTTGTTAAGTAGTTTAAAATAAGACAGTGTAGATAGTCTGCTGGGAAGGACTTCTGAAAGGTGCAGTCATAGCTATGCAAGGAGTTGGCACCAACTTCCCCAACCCTGTTTATGAAAGGATATGAATATGAGTTCCTCAAATGCAGATGAACTAAATTTCTCAGAAGAAACAGCTTGACTATAAGGTCAGCCAGGAGGAGCTGGGCCCCCACATGAACAGACCAATCAGATGTAGGGGACCAAAAGCCCCAATCAGATTTGGCTTTATTGCCCTTCGTGGACTCCATGTCTATGAGTTCCTTTTGACTTCTTTGTCCCTCATGGACCTTGTGTCCATGAGTTCCTTCCTTCCTCTCCCTCAGTGTACTCCGCCTTAATCCTCTACACATGTTCTGGTCTCAATTTTGGATTCCAGAATACAAGAACCTGGACATAAAGCCCTGCATGTAAGCATAGGAGCCTACCTGTCATTCCAGTCGGGGAGGTGGAGACAGGGTTGTCCCTGGGCAAGTTAGCTGTCTAGCCTCGCTGAGTCAGCGAGTTCTGGGTTTACTAAATGACCTTGTCTCCATAAATAAGGTGGTCAGTGCTTGAGGGAGATACCTCATATGAACCCCTGGCTTTCACATGTATGTCCACACCCACGAGCACCCACAAAGCAAGCAAATAGCAGTAGCGAAGGCAGTGAAGACTGAATGTTTAGCTTTCTGGCCCTAAGATGAAACCTTTCCCCCAACTCCATTGCCCTGTTTCCATAGCAACCCTTGCTATGAACCTTTAGCAGCCTCTGAAAACAAAAGGCCTGACTAGAGGTTGCGTTCTCTCTCTCTCTCTCTCTCTCTCTCTCTCTCTCTCTCTCTCTCTTTCTCTCTGGTGTATTCACATGTATATGAAAGTGCATTCATCCATGCATATGCATGTGGAGGCTAGTGGCTGACATTGAGCATCTTTCTCCATTGTTCTCCACCTTACTTTAGTGTGTGTGTGTGTGCGCGCGCACGCGTGTGTGTAGTATGTATGGGTGCACTTGAGTGTGTGTGCCTATGGAGGGCCAAAGGTGACTTTGGAAGTCATCCTGGATTGTTCCACCTCCTTATTGCTTTACTCTGGGAATTCCCAGGCTCTGCCTTTCCCGGCTGAAATCATGGGCTGCTGCCATATCTGCCTGGCATTTTTATATATGGAATCTGAGGATCTGAATTCAGGTCCTTTTGCTTGTGAAACAAAGACTTTAACTCCTGAGCTATCTCTGTAGCACCACACACTTAGATTTTTTTAAAAGAAATTTTGTGTTCTTTCTGACCATATTCCAAGCAAGAGAATTTCTTTCTGAAAAGTCTGTTAACCTCTGAACAATGTCAGCTACAAAAAACATAGTAACCTTATTTCCCTATCATCTTGAGAAGTTAGTCCAAGCATTTTATTCTGAGATGTTGTATGACTTTTTTCCTCTGGACACAATTTAATGCCATTTTGGTTTTGCTCCTAATCTAATCTAAGGAGGATGTTTAGGAATTTGAAACAGTCCATCCTGAAGGAAGGCTCAGAAAGTGAACTACAGTTTCAGGAAGTTCCTGAAACTAAGACTGAGAGTATGGATTGGCTATCCCCTACATAAAGAAATAACTATGAGGGGAAGAGACTCCCAGGCCAGCCAACCGTCTAGAAAGATCCTCTGAACTGTCCGGAAATTTAGAGACGACTCTGCCAAGACAAGCAAATCTGTGTAAAGAGCTCCAGGAATACATGTTTGGTGAGCCTCTCCCCAACTCTTATCCCTGTTGGGGCGGGACTTCTGTTGGTTGTAACTGCCTTTGAGCCATTCCTGCTCCTTTATGTAACCCTCACTCTTATTCCTATAAGTGAGCCAAATAAACCCATTGTCTTTCCAAGCTGGACCTCAGGGTCTTCCTACATCTATTACTGAATCCCTACCTGGAAAAGTATCCCATAACAGATGTAACTATCTGTTTGTTACAAGAGATGTCGATAGTGTTGCTTTATGTTTGGATAGAGACAATGAACCTGTTCAGATGGTCATTTCAGTCACCAGGTACATTCAGGATGAACTTGTTGAGAAGGTGTCTTACAGTCTAGTGACCCTTTATCCTGAGAATAGGTGCATGGTCTGACAGCTACCAGGATATAAGTGGTGCTTCTCTCTCTCTTATTTTCTGCATTTGTGTACAGATTTTCTGGCTTTGCAGACTTTTGTCTTTAATGTATTTCGTCCCCCCTGGCTTTTATGAACTGATAGGGTAAGACCACTGTTCCATTACTTTAGCCAAAACAAAACAAAACAAAACAACTGACCCCGTTTTTTAAAACTGACATTTTCATCTAACCATAAGCATAGTCTTTGATAAGTCTGGTTACAGATAGCAATTTTCTTCTTCCTGTGTGTACTTTCTGATTCTGCATTTGACTTGTATGTGTATTAGTTGTGAAATCTAGAAAGGCTACCATTTCTGTTTTGCTCTCTTGGAAAACATCGTTGAGCAGTCCTTCTACCCAGGATTCGAAGGACCTTTCTAGCATTTCTGTTAACTGAACATGACCACAGTTTCTCCTTCAGTCTGACAGAATCTGGGCTCTCTAATCAAAGGGTCTCAATCACAAATTTGGACTTGGGGCTCCTCTGCACCCTCGCCAGCCAGTTGAGGCTCCAAGGGAGTGAGGCCAAGCGCGAAGGTGAGCGCGAGGTTCCCGGCGGACCAGGCTCTCGGCGCAGCGCCTCCGAGCTGCCGAGCCGCGGCTGAGACTTGTGCGTCCGTCCCTAAGCTGCGGCGCGCGGGCTTCTGGGAGAGCGAGTGTCCTCCGCTGCCGCCGAGCGCGAGCTCCGGGCCGCGGGCTTCCGGAGAGCTCCGGGCTTCCGGCGAGCTCCGGGCCGCGGGCTTCCGGCGCGCTGCTGCACGTCTTGCACATCCGAGCCCGTGCGCGCGTCGGGTTTCCCGTGCATCCCCCGGTGGCTGCGGCGCTCGCTCTCCGGCTGTGCGTGCGGCGGGCGAGAGGCGCGGAGCCTGCGGGGCCGGGGACGCTGCAGCGGGGAGCGCGGAGCTGAGGCCCAGGGCCCGGCGCGCGGCCTCCTCGGCAGTCCGGACGGCGACGGTGAGCCCCGAGGACGCAGATCCGGGCCCCGGGAGGGATGGCGGGCCCCGCTCGTGGCGTCGGCCCGGGCCGGGGGCCCGCGGGCCCGAGCGACCCGCTGCTGCTGCTGTCACAGGCGTGCGGCGCCTACGGGTGTCGTGGTCGGGTCGAAGGCGGGGCGGGGCGCGAAGTCAGCTGTGCAGGACGGGGATGGTCGGCGGCCTGAGCCGCGGGGTGTGACACCCCCTTCCTCCTCTGTCCCCCCGCGCGTCCTCGCCCATCAGCCCCGCTGCCTTCCGCGTGCTCCCCAAGTTGCCCTTGCAGCATCGCGCCGTGTAAAGCGGGAAAAGTCCGTTATCAGCTTGGTGGATGGAGAGACTGGCGTGGATTGTGGGTGACTTGATCGAGGTCATGCACGCGTTTGTTGGAGTGCTAGTAAAACTCAAAGCCTCATGCCAATGTCCTTCTGCAGTATTATGGTTGGTTAAGTGACGTTTCTAAATCAACCCCCTTATATCATCAGCCTCAATTTTATGCAAATATAGTTCCGACCTTGCTGGCTATTCTTTCGAGCATTTTTGTGTGTTTTTTCATATTCAATTCTTAGAAATGAAAATAGGGCTCCCTTGCTACTCATGGGACTCCACATCTGGAATCCATGAGTTCCACTCCTCTCTCACCCATCATGGATTCCATGCTTGGAGTCCCTTAGTTCTCCAGGGCTCTCTTGCCCCTCACAGATTCAAGCCCATGAGTTTCATTCTTTCTCTTCTCTAATAAACTCTGCCTTATTTCTCCAAAAAAAAAATGAAGATAGATGAGTTATGTATAACAAGAATTTTTTTTGTCTTATCTTTAGTACTGGTGGTGTATTTCAGTAGGATTCCATGACTATCTACCTGGGGAATTGCACCAGGCTTATTCATCAAATGAGCTATGCGTGTGTTACAAAGATGCAGCTGACTTCTGATTATTCTACAGTCCTTTCTCTGGGTCAGTGAAACACCTGTAGGTTTCTTTCTTGGAATGTTCTGGAAGGTGTATGCAAAAGATTCTTGTGGCCATATCCCTGTACTGACAACACTTCCATTTTCCTCTCCCAGATTTGCCTGTTTTCATGTACCATATGTTTTCTAAGAGCAGCGGAAAATGAATACATCCCTGGTGAGTGTGTCTGTTCACACGAGTACTCTATTTTGGCTTATAATGTCCTGAGGATGTTAAAAAAAAAAAAGTTCAAACTTTATAAAATGGAAATAGATAAAAGTCTTCATTAATCACAGTATCAACACCAAGCATATTTCGTTATATCCATATCTACATAGTCTTCAAAGAATTGTCAAACTCCAGAAAACTAGTGTGTCTCATGGTGTATTTTTTTTTTATTATTATTCATTGGAATAAAACAAAAAAAAAAAAACTATCCATTTCTTAAGAAGACCCAAGTGGGGCTAGGGAAATCACTCAGTGGTTAAAGTGCTTGCCATATAAACAAAAGGACCAGAGTTCATATCTCCAGAGCCCACATACAAGATCCTGGTTTGGCATGGTATCCTACCTGTAATTCCACCACTGAATGGCAGAGCCTGGGAGTCCTCAGAAGAAGCTGATCAGTCAGACAGACCCTATAGGTGAGCTCTGGTTTTGATTACAGACCCAGCCTCAAAAGAGAGGGTGGAAGAGTGATTGACGTGGTTCCTAGTATTACCCTCAGGAGTTGACACACATTCACACCCATCCACCCACATGCAGAACATAAATGCATGCATACATCCCATACCCACATATACATTTAAAAAAAAAAGACCCTGAGAAGCAACATAAAGACTTCTTTGATATCATTGTGAGTAGCCTTATAATCTCTGAACAGAGAATGATGCCTTCTTTATCCTGTGGGTGTTTGTGTGTGCACATGTATGTGCACATCCACCTGTATATATGAAGGCCAGAGATCAGCCTTGAGTTTGGAAGAGTTGCCAGGCTTGTCTTTTTAGACAGGATCTCTTTCTGGCTTGGACTTCAACAAGTATACTATACTGTCTGGCCAGCAGGACCCAGGGATCCATACCACTCTGCATTCCCAGCTCTAGCATTACCAGTGTGGCCCAGCGTTTCCAGAGTCTTGGAACTCATCCTCATGATTACACAGCATGCACTGAGCTATGGCCACAGTCCCTTCTTGCCTTTCTAAACAGAGAATGGATGTCCAGGAAGGACTCAGGAATGTGATATGCCTGGTGCTTTAAACCGTTGGTGCTCAGATAATACTGTCCGAAGCAGGCAGAAAATACAGGCCATCCAAACGAGTTGGCTTCTTGCTCTTGAGTTGTGTTTCTGTCTGGTGATCAGTCTGTAGCAGGACAGATGGTGTAGTGGTAAATAGACCCTAGCAGCGATGCCCTAGTTCTGTTCCCATTGTACTTGCACTCTTGATTCTGCCTCTGCTGTTCCCCCAGTGCTATTCAGATAAAGGTTGCCAGTGACCTAACAAGTGTCTCTAGTAGTTTTTCCTTTGGTTTCCCCTTCCACTTTTCTCCTCTTCCACTAACTGCCGTCTCTCTTCCTCTTCCTCCTCCTCATCTCTCCCCCCCACCTTCCAGATTGAATGAATTACTTGGAGTCTCATACATGCTAAGCCAGTCTGCCGCTGACCCTCAGCTCCACCCTACAGTCCATGTACCTCTCTGATCTCACCCTCCCCTCCACTTTCTGAGGTCAGTAGCTGCCCGCTGAGGATCCCTGCGGAATGGGGGTACCTCAAGGTAACAGGCTGGATGGATCAAAACATTCTTTTCAGCTCACACCCATCACTTCTCTTGTTCTTATCAGTTTTTTTTGTTCTGTTGCCCAGCCTGGAACCCAATCACAGACTCAAGATTAATCACAGCTCTTCCATTCTCTGTTGCTACATTCAAGGTTGCTAGGCCATCTTCCCAGGTTTTCTTTAAAAAAAAAAAAAAAAAGCTTTATTCATTCGCTTATTGTGTTTGTGTGTGTCAGAGGGCACTGTGTGCCCCTATGGAGGACCAAGGGTGACTTTGGAAATCATCCTGGATTGTTTCTACCTCCTTTTGGCTTCAATCTAGGATTTCCCAGGCTCTAACCACCAGGGCTGGAAATGCAGGCTGCAACTCTTTCTGCCTGGCATTTTTACATGAGACCTGGAATCTGATCTGCTTGCAAAGCAAAGTCTTAACCCCTGAAACAACTCTAGCTCCTGAGGTTTTCTATTGGGTGTGCTTTTTCTTTCTTTCTTTCTTTCTTTCTTTTCTTTTCTTTTCTTTTCTTTTTTTTTTTTTGTGTGTGTTGTTTGAAACAGGTTTTCACTGTATAGTCCATCCCAACCTATAACTTGCAGTGTAGCCCGAGCCTCCCTTGAACTCAAAATCTTCCTTCTTTTACCTCCCAAGTACCACAGATATTTGCCATAGAGCTGGGTCTTTGTGATGGTTTTTAATGCTCAAGAACTGAAGTGACTGACCACTTGGCTTTTTTTTTTTTTTTTCAAATTAATATAGTTATTTGAGAGGAAGATCTAGTAGCACGCGCAAACACACCTGAGCCACATCCCGTAAGTGAAGGTTAGAGGACAACTTTTAGAAATCTGTTTATTTCCACCATGTGGGCTTCCAGGCACAGAGGTCACGAGGTTTGCAAGCAGGCACCTTTCCGTGCTGAGCTATCTCATTGCCCTTCATTGTTTGACCTCCAAATAACTTTTTTTTCTTTTTAAGTAGTGCTACTTATTAGTGAGGAATCATTTGTTCACGTGGTCCCTGAGACAAATGGAGCTTTCCCTGTCAGTCCTGAAACTATCTGAAGTTTCAGAATTCTTTCCTAGTGTGTTAGATACAGGTGTCAACTTGATAATTGAAGACTGAGCTCTGGACACATCTGTGAAGAGCTGGTAGTTATAACAAACTCTAAGTAAGAGATTATCTCATTGATAATGAGTTTGGGAAGACCCAAAACCTTGGTGCATTTGACCATTTCCTGGGTAGGTGGTTCCCTTTATTCCTGGTGTCCGTACGAACTCTTCTAACAAGCCATATTATGAACTGTAACCAAAATCATGAGCAAAAATAAAACTTGTTCCCTTAGGTTGTTTGATCTTGTATTCATCAGCAACATGAAAATAAACTGTAAATTAGCAAGGACATTAAAAGGGGGAGGGATAAAGCCTTCAATTGGTGAAGTTTCTTTGGTTAATTCTCTGAACTTAATTTGGACAGTGACACAACAGTAGGCAGCCAGTGGCGACTAAGATATCACTGGTATGTATTGTGCTGTGCCCAGTGCTTTCCATAGAGTCAGCAGTTCCCACTGTTGCTCACATGTGGAGGCACTGAAGTGGCCACATACTTATAGATCACGTTTAGCCCATTTCCAGGTAGGTAGTCGAGTTGTTCTTCCTCAGGAATTCAGGGTCTTCTGCTGGAAATTGGGAGTTCGACAAGCCAGCCAATGGCAGATGCTTCATGTGGTAAATTGGGCTTTCACTGCAATAAAACCCAAAGCTGGAATGTATTGGCTTGTTGCCTTGGTGATTTGTGGCACATCCTGCAGAGTGGCTCTTGGAGGAATAGAACAAGAATGGCTGGATTGTAGGTGCCTGGTGTTGAAGACTTTAGAATGTGTGTCTGGACTATAAGAGACTTGAACCAGTGGTCAAAATTTGGGAAGTGTTGATTTATAGAAGGCAACTAAATAGAAATGAAGCCAGGCAGGCTTGCTATCAGAGCATCAAGTGCAGATAGCAAAAGAGAGAGAGAGACTGAGTATCGAGGGATCTTAAGGAGAGCTAGCAGAAGACCTTGAAGACAGCAGGATGGCAAGCCCAGTGTTTTGTTTTATTATGAATGAGTCCTAAGGCAGTGGCGGTTTTTTTGTTTGTTTTTGTTTTGGTATGGGTATATGTGTATGTTTGTATTTACTTAAGTATGTGTATTTGTGTTTACATGTATGTAGATGCAGGTAGAGACCTGAGGTTGACCTCAGGAGTCTTCCACAATAGCTTTTCACCTTATTCATTGAGATGCATCTCTTGGATAAACCCAGAGATCATTAGCTCAGACTAGTTGCCTGCTCTGGTGAGCCCCCTGTTTCCTTCCAAGCACCGGAAGCTACCATGACCACCTAGTATTTATGTGAATTCTGGGGATTCAAACTCTGGTCTTCATACTCAATTCATACTGAGCCATCCTCTCAGTCCAGCAGTGTAATTTTTTAAAAAAAAGTTTATTTATAACAGTGGGAGGAAGAGTATGCGCATGCCTGGTGCACAGAGAACAACTTTGGTAGAGTCAGTTCTCTCCTGCCATCTCTGTATAGGTTTCAGGACTTGAACTCAGGTCATCAGACTTTGAGTAAGCACTTTGACCCACTGAATCATCCCTCACGTCCTCAGTAGAGTATTTCTGAGAAGTGTATTTTCTTTCCATAGCCTGTAGAATAGTACATAGCATTCATGGTTAACCAACAGCCTTGGCAGGGGCTTGTGTCCGTGTGCTTTTTCCATGTCAACTAGCTCTGACCCCAGTGCATTGCAGGGGCCGCTGTCATTCAAGGATGTGGCTGTGAACTTCACACAGGAGGAGTGGCAGCAGCTGGACTCCGAGGAGAAGTCAACCTACAGGGATGTGATGCTGGAGAACTACAGCCACCTCGTCTCTGTGGGTGAGGACAGCTGCTTTCTCAGTAGCCCAGACATCAAGGTTTCTCAAACTCGAGTTCTATGGAACTAACATGAGTAGTTGTCATAGTTAGCTACAGGTGTCAACTTGATATTGAAGGTTCAAGCTCTGGATACATTTTTAAGGAATTAAGTAGTTAAGCCTAGAGCAAGCCTGCAGGAGATTGTCTAATCTCCTGGACAGGTGGTAAGTTGGAGGGATTCATCTAAGGAAGTTGGCATTCTTCGGTATAAGGGCTAGACATGCTGGTCTGACAGCCTCCCTCAGCAGTCCTGTGGATGTGGTGTGGCCACTTCCCTTTATTCCTTGTGTTGGTATGAGCGCTCCTGCTAAGCTGGACATACCTGTAACAGAGAATCATAAAAGACAATAGAACCCTTGTTCCCCTTTAAATTGTTGGTTGTGAATTTATCAGCAGCATGTAAAGTAACTAAGAGCAGACAGGGCACTTTGCTCTGAACTCCCCTCACGGAAGGTTCGGTTCTCATTTTATTAAAGCACTGGGACACTTCTGTGTGTGCAGCCCTCATCCCGCGTTCAGACCTTGAAGACATGGAGGGCTCAAGTTTTTTTCCTTTTCTCACCAACAGGGTATGACTTCGTCAAACCTGATCTTATCGTCAAGTTGGAACAAGGAGAGGATCCATGGATAGAAGGAGCACCTGAGAGCTGTCCAGGTGTGTCAGTGGAGGCAGACAGAGGTGGTAACCAGGGAGCATCTTGCCTCTCTACTCCTGAACCTTTATGAGTAACTGAAGGTTGTTAGTCATTTCTCCACACTTTCCATAAATCATGTGGCTGCAGAGTTTTGTCCCGGTTATTACTACACAGTCTAGAGATTGCTCTTTCCTTCCTCTTAAACCTCAGATCTTTCCTCTTCTAGCACTTTAAGAAACCAATTATCATAGATTCTTTTATTTTCAGACGTTCATAAGTCTGTTATTAAAAAAAGAATGACCTACTATGACTGTTACGACCTTGAATGGGGTTTCCTGTTTGCTTTTTCTCTTTGGGCTCTATATTTCTCTTAGAGGTCAGATTGCAAAATCCCTTTCTCAACCCTCCCTTTCTTACTTGGCATTTGCCTGTGCTGCTTTGGCTGATCATTGCTGAAGTCCAGTCCTGGAATGTTTGGCTACAGCGACCCATGGGCTGCTCTCTTTTCCTGAGGACTAGTTTTTTGTTCCCAAGGCCTGGAGATGTTCTACTGCAGCAGATGCTCCTTGGTGCCATCACATAGATGATACATGCTTGGCTTCTCCTTCCACCTGCTCCAGAAGGGTCTCTTTACCTGCACGGTTCTCTGGTTTCATGATTGTTAAGGCTTCTCCAGCCTCAGGTCTGTTGAGGTTTTATTTCCGTTTCTTTTCTGCTGTTCGCACTGAGGTCAACCACCACTTTTCACTGTATTTTCTGTCACATCACTACATGCTTCTCTGATCATGTGAAAAGTTGATCATGAAGTCTTCCAAATTGTAATTGCTAAGCACTTTTCCCACCTCCCCTCACCCTTTCTGCTCAGATGAGTTCAGTCTTCAGCCATAGGTGGTATGCTGCTTCACGCTTACTGTTGGGTCTAGATGTTCCAGGACTGCAAAGTGGAGCTTGTAGGGAAAGCCCATGTACATTCTAAACAGTTCTCCGTAAGTTGAGAGTTACCTGGAACTACTGGGGATGGGTGTGGGGGGACTAAGGACAAAGTGGCATGGAGGGTGTAAATGCTATCACAGACGAGTTGTGTAGATTCGTAATCAGTCTCTCCCAACCCTGGAGAGTAAAATGCTTGTCCACTGTTAAATTGAGGTCCTTGTTCTATAGATTTTTGTTCTTTTGCAGTAGTGGCCAGCTGCCCTGATATAATCTTCCTAGAACCTTTCATCCAACAACCAGTCAAGTGTCTATGTTTTACCTTTTATACTCTATTTTGAACAAAATGTTACAAAGTAGACAAGCTCAAAATACTGTGCTTTGTCAGCTTGCTTCCTTTCACACCATTGGAGATGTGTCTGTGTTATTCCAAACCAGAATAAGGGAGGAAGTGCTTACAGTTCTGTAGAGTTCGCACCTACCCACAGTGAGATGGGTACCTTGTGCGGGAGGATTGTACAAGCATTGGTTCTTTTTGGTTCTTTTTCAGATGCGATCTGGCAAGCCAGTGACCTCATGGAGGGAGTTGAGGAAGAAGAGAAATGTTCAAAGCCAACTGTGTTCTACAACAGCAAGAGTCTACTTGAAAAGAGAAGTACTAGTTCCAGGAAAGCTATTACTGTCGAAACAAACCTTGTTCCTTCAAGAAAAGTAGCCTCTAAATGTGACACGTGCGAAAAGAACTTGATGTGTGTCTCGGAATTTATCAGTAGCGATGGGAGCTATGCAAGGATGAAGCCTGGTGAATGTGTATGTGGGAAACCACCCCTTCTCATAAAGCTGGAGAGAACACATCCAGGAGGTAACATTTATGGACTTAGCCAGGCTGGAGAAGCTTGTTCTGTAAGCGAAGAAACTATTTACCAGAAAGTTCGTATGTTAGAGAAGCCCTTTGACTATGCCGAGTGCCAGAAAGCCTTTTCAAAGGATGCTTTTTTTGTCAGTCACATGGAAGAGAAGCCCTATGATTGGAACAGATCTGAAATAGCCTTTCTCCAGATGTCAGACCTCAGCGACCATCAGAATTCTCACATGGAATTGAAGCCCTATGAATGCCGTGAATGCGGAAAAACTTTCTGTAAAAAGTCAAAATTTATTATACATCAGAGAACTCACACAGGAGAGAAACCTTACAAGTGTAACCAGTGTGGGAAGTCCTTCTGCCAGAAGGGAACTCTAACTGTGCATCAGAGAACCCACACAGGGGAAAAGCCCTATGAATGTAATGAATGTGGGAAAAACTTCTACCAGAAGTTACACCTCATTCAGCACCAGAGAACTCACTCAGGAGAGAAGCCCTATGAATGTAGCTATTGTGGGAAATCTTTTTGCCAGAAGACACACCTCACCCAGCACCAGAGGACACATTCAGGGGAGAGGCCCTACGTGTGTCACGACTGCGGAAAGACCTTCTCCCAAAAGTCGGCACTTAATGATCACCAAAAAATTCACACAGGTGTGAAACTGTACAAGTGCAGCGAGTGTGGGAAGTGCTTCTGTCGCAAGTCTACCCTGACAACTCACATGAGGACACACACAGGAGAGAAGCCGTATGAGTGCAATCAGTGTGGGAAGTTCTTCTCAAGGCTCTCGTATCTTACTGTACATTACAGAACCCACTCAGGGGAGAAACCCTATGAGTGTGCAGACTGTGGGAAAACCTTCTACCTGAACTCAGCCCTCATGAGACATCAGAGAGTGCACACAGGAGAGAAGCCTTATGAGTGTAGTGAGTGTGGGAAGTTATTCTCCCAGTTGTCTTACCTCACTGTACACCATAGAACTCACTCAGGAGTGAAGCCCTACGAATGCAGTGAGTGTGGGAAAACCTTCTACCAGAACTCAGCCCTTTGTAGGCACCGGAGAATTCACCGAGGGGAGAAGCCATATGAGTGTTACATATGTGGAAAGTTCTTCTCTCAGATGTCATACCTCACTATACATCATAGAATTCACTCAGGAGAGAAACCTTATGAATGTAGTGAATGTGGAAAAACCTTCTGCCAGAACTCAGCCCTTAATAGACATCAGAGAACACACACTGGAGAGAAAGCCTACGAATGCTATGAGTGTGGAAAGTGCTTCTCCCAGATGTCCTATCTCACCATACACCACAGGATTCATTCAGGAGAAAAACCCTTTGAATGCAATGAATGTGGGAAAGCCTTTTCCCGGATGTCATACCTCACTGTGCATTACCGAACCCATTCAGGAGAGAAGCCGTATGAATGTACTGAGTGTGGGAAAAAGTTCTACCACAAGTCAGCATTCAACAGCCATCAGAGAGTTCACAGGCAAGGAAATGTGAATGTGGTTGATGTGGGAAGGCTCCTTTAAAGCTAGACTTAAAAACACTCCCTTTCATGTACAGTTAGAAACACCTATGTACAGTTGGCTCCCTGTATTCATGAATTCCATATAAATGAATTCACCAACCAAAAATATTTAGGAAAAAAAACTTTTATCTGTGCTTAATATGTACAGACTTTTCTTGTTCCTTAAGCTCAGTGTTAAAAATACTATTTGTATAGTATTTGCATAGTATTAAGAATAAATTTAGAGATTATTTAGAAGGACCGTGTAGGTTATCAAACACTATCCCATTTTACATAAAAACTTGAGCATCTACAGATGTTGGTGTCTAGGGGTTCCAAGGCTACACCCCCTCCTACCAGAGGATACCTGCATGTCAGCTCACACTGATGAGCAGTAACCAGCTTTTGTGAATGGGTTAGATTCGCTATCCCAGAATTTATAAGACAGAAACCACGACTGTTACCATGATCACATAGACACCATACTATACAGAAGTAAGAACATACAGGTACATTTCATTATGGATTCAAAATATTTCATCAGGGAACTGTATCGACTTGTGAAATGTGGAAGACATAAGCCTTTGGAACTTAATGCTTACAGAGATGTTTGTGTAGTTCTTTAAAAAAATGCAAAAAGCGAGACGATACTCTGCTGTGAATAAATATGCTCTGTATTATATAAAATGTTAACTGTCAGAATAGTTAGCTAAGTCTGAAGTTCCCAAGGAACATAGACTTAGGTTACTTGTTCCTTTTTTAGTATGTTATAGGAATTTTCTGTTAATCATGTATTTGTATCCTTATTTGTAATATGGTAAGATTACCCATTCTGAGTTCCCCATCATTTTAAAATTTTAATATGTACTATCACTGAAGTGATATTTGCTAGATGTAGAGTGTATTTTTTCTCGAGTTCTCTTTGGATATAAAAATGTATTTGATCATTATTAATGAGTTATCCATAAAGAAGTCAATGCTTTTTTAATGTTTTCAACTATAGATGAGTCAGAAAAGATAGAAACTATATATATAAAATAGCTAGAAAATTGCATAATTTTAAATGAAGCCAGGAGTCTCTCTTAAGAATAAGAAATAGCTTTAGTGCTTACTGAATTCTCTACAACTAGAAACTATACTTAGAATGACAGTCTTCTCTGTGCTTTTCCTCCCTGTTTTATCTAGATGCTTATGTGGGTGTGTGCAGAGCACAGGTGCTGTGTAGCACTGCCACTGAGCTGAGGCTGTGTGCGCTCTTCCTTTCTGTCTCTATAGGAAGTGAGATCATGTTGCTTCTCCAATCACTCCTTCCTCATTCTTTGCCAGCACCATATGGGTATCCCTTCCTCTTCCAAGGTGGTAAGGAAATTCTGATAAGTTTTAATTACTAGTGGTAGTCCTTTCTCATGTTCATCTAGAGTGTTCATAGGATTCATGAATAGGGATATCCGGAGGACACAGCTCATAGGCTGTTCTTGGAAAAAGTTTTTTCAAAGACTGAAACACCCAAGCAAGGAAAAGCAAGAGTCTTTGGGTGAGCATCGCCTTGTCTGGATAACACTGCCTTGGTGGGTGGTACTGCAGGAGCAGAGTTGAAGCCACTCTGGATACACAGTTACAGTGTAGCAAGAATTATGCAATTCAGAAGTGGACTTAGGTAAATTGCTTTATTTTGATGTGTCATTACAGAGATTTATTTTCTGTAAATTGCAATGTAAATAATCTGAGCATTGGAAACAAACTCAAGACAATTAAATGTGTATTCTTCCTTGAACTGTCATTGACCTGTGATTATATTTTTTGATGTGTGGTCATGTATACATGCACATGTGGCCAACAGGCCCCAGAGATTTGCCTGTCGGTGGTTCCCCGGTGCTAAGAAATAGACATGTACCCAACATTTAAATTTTTTTTTAATTTACTTTTACATGGGTTCTGGTCTCCCTACTTGCATAGCAAACACTTTACTGACAGCCATCTCCCTGTCTCCTTATGCTTTTTGGTTTTTAGTCAATGGGCTTGATTCCAAATATTTCAGCAAACCAACTCACAGTGGAGAAAAGTGTGATGGTTAGTGTTAACTGTCAGTCTCATACCTAGAAGACAGATCTCAGGCCACCTGAGATGTATTGTCTAGATTATAAAGATGGCTTCCGGGAATGACTTGTGAAGAATTGTCTTGACTGTGTAATCAATATGTGGGAAGACCATGTCTATCATAAATGGGTCCGTTCCTGAGGTAGTAGTCTGGGGATAAATATAAATGGGAGGATGTTGGCAAGCAAATAGACATGTGTGCGTTAGTTTTTGCCTGGACCACAGAGGGAAAGGATGGGCACTAGGACTCAGGAGAGCAAAGAAGAAGAAGCACACTGCCACTTGACTGCTACCCCCATCCCTCATGACCATTCAGCAAGCCTGTGGGAGGGTCGGTCATCTTGTGAATCGAGGCTGACTTAGAGGTTGGTGACAAGCTGGCAGTTGGTGTCATGTGACAAGATGCCTGACAAAAGGTAGGATGGAAAGGCTGGGGAGATGGTCCAAAATCCCTGGGGCTCAGTGACCAATCATCCTATCCTATTTGGAGAGGCCAGTGAGAGGCCCTATCCAAAGGTGGGCAGTGCCTGGAGTTGTCATGTGATTTCTACATACATGCATACATCCATGCACACTAGTGCACCCCCATATCCACATATGCATAGATGGAGAAGTGAGGCCTGAGGAAGTAATGGAGCTGCCTGGACACCTGTCAGCCCTTAAGAAGAAGAGAAACAACAAGGACAGGCCATCAAACCCATCCAAGGGACTTTGGGGACAGATATATAACACCTCTCCTGAAGGTTTCTTCCACTCATAATCATATAGGGTTCAATCTCCTGACTGTGCTTGCCAAGTGATCTGGCTCCCTCTGGGGTCTGTGTGTGTCAAGGTTCTTGTATTTGGGAATAAAGACTGAAACCACAACACGCGTAGAGGATTAAGGCAGAGTTTATTAGAGGAGAGAAAACAGGACTAATGGACATGAATCTGTGAGAGGCAAGAGAGCCCTGGAGAACTCATGGACTCCAGACATGGAATCTATGAGGGGTGAGAGAAAAGTCAGGTAGGAACTCATGAAACCCAGATGTAAAGTCCCATGAGGGGCAAGAGAGCCAAAGATGGCTGCTAGGTCAGGATTATTTATAGGCCTAGGTAGAGGGGGAGGAGGGGAAAATGACTGTTGTAGTTTGCCTGCATGATTGCTGGTAAATGACCATCAAATGGCTTAAGGGATAATGAATTGATTTTCTCTTACAATTTTCTGGTTCTAGTTCTCAGTCCCGCTTGATAGGAGAGCACGCACCAACACCAAGCCAAAGGAACTGTCCACACCATCTCTATGAAATGGCTGAGAGAGGGACGATCCTTACTTGTCAGACCAGCATGTCTGGCCAATTGTACATAAGGATGCCAACTTTCTCAACTGGCTTTCAGTATTTTATTCATCTGTTCAGGACCTAGTCCCACCCACCATCTGCTGGACCTTCACCAACAGCTAGACAATCTCCCGCAGGTTTGCTCAGGCCCCAACTCAATCACTCATTCTCTACCAATGTGCCCAGAACTCAAACCCTCAACTGTCAAGTTGTCACCTGTGCCTAACTATGATAATGACTTTTCCTCCTTGATTAGCTCCAGTTTCTGCAAACCCAATTGGAGCTTTTGGTCCTGTACATCTCATTGGTCTTCATATTGGGGCCCAACCCAGTTGATCTTGTAGTCAACCTCATGGTGGGGCTTAGCTACAATGGAGAACTAATCTCCGTGTCCTTTCATAAACAGAGGATTGAGACAAAGTGGCTTATTTATTTCTGTGAAGGATTAGAGTCAGTTCCTTCAGATCAATAGGGTGTGCCCCTTTAGGGTAATCTAAGCAGTGGGGGGTGACCTTTGAAGAATTTCAGAGAACACCCCAGCATGGCTGCTCTAAAATTGCCTAAATGGGACATATAATGAATGCCTCGGTCATAAGATGGTGGCTACCTTGTTCAGGAAAGATGTACATCTTTGTGAGCCTCCAAAGATGACTCCAAAGTCTACACCTATTTTTCAGTGAGATCCTTCTTGTTATGACCTAGAACCTATCGATCTGTTGTAAGTGCTCCCACCAGATTTCCATTCATTGTGCTTGATTGCTTGTGATCAGAAGGCATTATAATTTCATTAGATTCCTTACTTGAGTAACTTTTCTAGGACTTGATTGACAATCGTGTTCCCATCACACAAACTGCAAATGTTGAGGCATTGCTCTCCTGGGGTCTATGTATGTCCAGATTCTTGTGTTCAGGAGTTGAAGATTGAAACCAGAACACACATAGAGGATTAAGATAAGAGTTTATTAGAGGAGAGAATGAACAGAACTCGCTGCAGAAGTGGGGTACCATGAGGGGCAGGGGTGCCCTGGAAAACTCATGGACTCCAGACATGGAGTCCCAGGAGGGGCAGGAGTCAAAAATAGTTGCCAAGGTCAGGTATATTTATACATTTAGACAAGCCTGGGAAAAATGGCTTTTCCTCATCGGTTAGCTTCAGTTTCTGAAAACCTGATTGGAGCTTTTGGTTTCTAAATTTCAATGGTCTGTCCATATTGGGGCACAACCTGGTTGATCTTGTGCCCACCTCTTGGTTTATTTGTAAAGGAGAACTAATCTCCATATCCTTTCAAGAACGAGGGTGACATTGGGGTTGATCCTGTATTGCTCTACCTCCTTACTGCTTTGCTCTGGAGTTTCCCTGGTTCTGCTGGAAGTGCAGTCCTCTGCCATTTCTGCCCATCATTTTTACATGGGACCTGGAATCTGAAAATAAGTCATTTTGCTTGGGAGGCAAAGGTTTTAGCACTGAGACATCTCAGCCCCATTGTTTTTCTTCTTGAGAGAGAGAGGGGCAGACCAACACACGTGAGTTCAGAGGATAACTGTTTGGAAGTGGTTCTCTCCTTTCACCATGTGGGATCCTAGAATTGAACTCAGGTGGTCATGTTTGTCCATAAGCATCTTTATCAGCTGAACCATCTTAAGACCCTCAAGCAATGTTTTTTTTAAATGTGAATTAAAAAGAAGTAAAAGAGAGGAGGGAGATTTTTTTTTTTAGAAAACAAAAAAATGGGACATTTATTTATAACTCGAAAGAAATACTAACAAGGTGACAAGTGACCACAGTGTAATAGTGGCATGAGTATCAAGGAGACAACCAACAGTTTTCTGACTGGACTCAAGACCCACTTGTCAGAATGGAACACATTCCTGTTACTATTAACTAGAACAGGAACCTAAAAGAAGGGAAGGAAATAGATCAATAGGAAAAAAAAAAAAAAAAACAGGCAATAACCTTATAGGTAGGAAGACAGTAAACCAAACTGCTCTGTAACTAACTACTATTATACTCACAGATTTGAAAAGCACTGAGACTCAGCCTAGAAATCTTCTACAATGGAGGCAGAGAATGTCAACACCCTGACAGGATGGCGCCTAGGCCAGTAGAAGAGCAGTAAAGTGGACAACAATGGCCAGCTAAAATGCAGGTTACCAGCCACCCAGCAATGCTCACCCAGAATCATGCCATCCTAACCTGTCCCCATCCTAAGGCTTAGGGAACCTCTCAAAGAGGAAGAGATAAGATTATAAGAACCTAAAGATGGGAAGATCCACTGTTGGACAAAACATTCCATTCAAGGCAAAGATGCCACATCCAGGAGCTCAATGTAATGAGACTTGTCTTAATGCAATAATGACTGACATACCATGATGCCCCATAGACTATGAGGAACTGGAGAGAGATAAGAACACACAGTGGAAACCTTAGGGACTAGAGCTGGATGAGTGAAGGGAAACGCCCCTATCAGTGGGGCGGCCGGAGGGACGATTGTTATGCCACAGAGGCCTAAGCCCCACAAGAATAGACAAGCCAGACGAAATCCTGGGGTCCATAGAAGTGGCTAGGCAGAAGAGTGGGAGGGAGTGGGGTGGATTTCTGGAAGTAAAGGAGATGAAAGGGAGGGGGGAATGGAGGGAAGCAGAGATTGTACTCAATATGCTTGTAAAGCTAAAAACTAAAAAATTAAAAATTGAAAAAAAGAAATACTAAGATACATACAAGTTCTACTCAAGGCCTGTTTCTCCAAGGCAGCATGAGCAAATAGAACCTCAGAGACCGCCTGGGCAACAGAGGACCCATCATCTTCATTTCAGGTCTGGACTCCTGCTGCATCTTCGGCCACCGCTCCTTTTGCTCTTGGGTAGACCTCAAGCAAAGCACCAATCCATGCTGACGGGCTGTCCCATCAAATCACGACCTTAAGTCCTTCCATGGTAGAGGAGGGAGCATTTTAAGAACCAATATAGGAGCTGGGTCTGATGGCAAGACCCGTTACCAACACTCTGGTGGCTGAAGCGGCAGGATCACAAACTCCAGGGCTGTCTGAGCTACATGGAAGTAAATGGAAGATGAGTCTGGGAAACTTAGACAGATTGTCTCAGGATTGGAGATACGGCTCACGGATTGACTCTGCCTCAAAAGCAGATGGTCCTGAGGTTAGATCCCAAGTCCTACGTTGTTATGGTTTGAAATGTGTCCCCCACGGTCTCGTGTGTTTGGGAAGGTCATTGGCAACTTTGAGAGGTAGAGCCTGGCTGGGGCAAAGCAGTCACAGAGGGTGGGCCTTGAGGTGGATTAGTCCCACTCTAAGAAGAAGTCCAACCTGGAGAAGTGGGACTTTTCCCTGTTTCCCTCCATCCCCCTCCCATCCACCCTCCTCCCTTCTCTTTATTAATCCACCCCACTCCCTCCCACCCTCCTGCCTGTCTGCTTCTATGGACGCCAGAGCTTCCTCTGGTTTGTCTATACTTTTTTAAAATTTTCTACTTTTACAAATATATTGAGTACTTACTTATCCCTGCTTCCTTCCATTCCCCTCCCCCCATCCCTTCATCAATCCCACCCTCCTGCCTTTCTGATTCTATGAATCTCTGGCTTGTCTACTCTTATGGGGGTTCAGGCCTCTGTGGCATACCAAGTTGCCTCTCTTTGGGCATCCCCACCAATAGAGTATTTCCCTTCACTCATCCAGCTCTAGTCCCTAAGGTTTCCACTGTGTGTTCTTATCTCTCTCCAGTTCCTCATAGTCTATGGGGCATCATGGTATGTCAGTCATTATTGCATTAAGACAAGTCTCATTACATTGAGCTCCTGGATGTGGCATCTTTGCCTTGAATGGAATGTTTTGTCCAACAGTGGATCTTCCCGTCTTTAAGTTCTTACGATCTTACCTCCTCCTCTTTGAGAGGTTCCCTAAGCCTTAGGATGGGGACAGGTTAGGATGGCATGATTCTGGGTGAGCATTGCTGGGTGGCTGGTAACCTGCACTTTAGCTGGCCATTGTTGTCCACTTTACTGCTCTTCTACTGGCGCCATCCTGTCAGGGTGTTGACATTCTCTACCTCTCTTTTAGAAGAAGACTTCTAGGCTGAAGTGCTCTTCAAATCTATGAGTACAATGTAGCTATTTACAGAGCAGTTTGGTGTACTGTCTTGTTACCTGTAGGTTCATAGGCTGTTTTTCTTTATTAATCTATTTCCTTCTCTTTTTTAGGTTCTTGTTCTAGTTAACAGTAACAGGAATGTGTTCTTGAGTTCAGTCAGAAAAACTGTTGGTTTTCTCCTTGATACTCATACCATTATTACACTGGTGCTCACCTGTTGCCATGGTGATTTTTATTGCATTCTGTAGCAGTTAGCCTTCATTGTTGCTGGTAAATCACTATCAAATGGCTTACGGGAACAAGGGGTTTATTTTCTCTTACAATTGTCCAAATACAGTTCTCAGTCCAGCTTCACAGGGCTGAGGGAACTGGCCACACCAACACTGGGGCTGAGGGAACTGGCCACACCATCTCTACATAATGGCTGAGAGAGGGACGATCCTTACTTGCCAGACCAGACCTTAAAGATCTCACGTGTTGATGAAGCCTGTGATTATTTCCCTCTCCCAGCAGCTTCTACAGTACTCCTTGGTACTGTGTAAGCTATCTAGCAAGGAGGAAGTTCTCAGACCAGTTCTAGTTGATGTATTTTGTCCACGTTCAGTGATCCATGTGTGTTGTATCTTTAGTAATAGGATCTTACTAACAGTTTTTGGAGAGCAACCAAGAGCAATGGCAAAAGCCTATAATGTTTGACGGCCTTTGCCTGATAAATTGATCCAACATTTAATCAGAAAGTGTCATATTCCTGTTACTTCTAGCATAATTTTGTCACTGGGTTCTAAGTGGATCAGCTCAGGGCCTCCTCCCTCCCATTTTCCCACTCTAAGCTCTTTTGTATAGGGACTGCCCATTCTTGTTCCTTTCTTTAAGAGACATTTTTTGGCCATATTACTAGCATAGGAGATTCCTTTGGGGTTATTTCCCATAATCTTAGGATTTTTCTGTAAATCCCTCTGTCCCTCCTAGCTCCCATCAACTCTTGCCCCACTATGTATTTTTTCCAATTATTTCCTCTCTTATCGTATTTGTCATGTTATCCATAAGTCTCCCCTGTAAAAGGTTTCACCCTGACCATTCCTTCCCTCCTTCCCACTCACTGGTCACTTTTGAATTTTCTGGCTCTTATAGTAATTCCAATCCAAGAAGTCTGGTTTTTGTAGCAAGGATTCTTGTAGCTCTCAGCCTCCAAGATGTCTACAGTAACCTAAGCCTCCTCCAGCTTCTGCCTCTGGCCATGCCGTGTCCACCATCAAAGACTGTATCTCCCCCTTTGAAACTGTAAGCTAAATAAATATCCCATTCTTCCATTAAATTGTTTGACTTTGGGTGTTCTCTCACAGCAACAGAAAAGAGTAATCATTACATACATAAAAAATGCCAGACAGAAAAAATGGTGGTGACCTGCACGTCCAGCCCTGGTGGATTGAGCCCGGGAAATCCCAGAGCAAAGCAAAAAAGGAGCTACAAGCAATCTAGGATGGTTCCTGAAGTCACTCTTGGTCCTCCACAGGGACACACACACACACACACACACACACACACACACACATTTAAATAAATAATAAATAAATTTGAAAAAAAAAGATTGCCTCAAAGGAAAAAGACAGAGGTGGAAATGTAGCTCAGAAATGGAGCACTGCCAGGCTTCCCACTCTTCCATCCCCCATACTCAGGTCAGAACTTCTGTTTGAGATCACTGACCCCCTAATAGTTGGTGACTGCAAGAGTACGTGCGTATCTGACCCTTAGTGCTAGTGGGGCCACAATCAAAGACTGATCCTGGCCACACTTCCTGGGCTGAGGAAAGGTTCTGGAAATCACCTCCAGACTTCGCCCCTCAGCCCACCCACCAACCCTTCTTTTTCTTCTCTCCTTCCTACAATTGGTCCGGAACTCCATTAGGGGCTGGAGAGGTGGCTCAAGGGTTAAACCTCTGCCTTGCAGGTGGAAGGTCCTCAGTTCGGATCCTAGACCCCACATATAGACGCCAGGCAGAAGCTGGGGTGGCCTGCGTTTCTGGTCCTGGCAGGGCGGAGCCTGTGAATCCCGGGGCAGAGTAAACAAGGATGAGGTGGAGGCGTCCATGGTGGTTCCCGAATTCGCTCGTGGTTCTACACACACATGCACAATTGAATAAATAATAAAAAAATTAAAAACTTCCATCTAGTCAGTGGTGTGGTGTTTTTGAAGTAAATATCTTACATTCCTATCTTGCACTGCCTAAAATACCCATAGCAAGGAGCTGGGGATGTAGCTCAGTGGTAGAGTGCCTGCCTGGAATTCCCGAGTGAGGGGTCGGCTTGTGGCTTTGTGATAGAGCACTTGTCTAATGTGTTCCCAAGTTCTGGGTGTAGTTCCCATTATTAACAACCAAAAAGAAGCTATTTATGAAAATTGAGCATAAAATGCAATTAAAGGAGTATGTCACCTAATCTCATGGACTTCACTTTATTACTCATTTTTCTTGCACTTTTGTACTTAAATGGATAAGTAAAGGGTTCCTACCAGGCAAAGACAAGACCCAGGATAACATGTATTTAACAGTGTAGCAAAGACAGATTTTTGGGGTTGGCAGGAAATCTATGTACTCAAAGAGCTATGTTTCCTTAACTCATGAATATGCTCAAAGAAGGGCAAATTTCTAGTCATATAGTCAGCAAATTTTTCTTGGATTCTAGATTTTTAAATCCAAGAACAAGCTAGGCATGATGGCAGAAGCCTAACATTTTAGCATCAGGGATACTGAGGGAGGAGGATCACAAATTCTGGGAGAGTCTGGGCTACATAGAAAGCTCCAGATCAGCCTGAGCTATATGGGGAGACCCTGTGTAACAACAAGACCTGATAGATAGATAGATAGATAGATAGATAGATAGATAGATAGATAGATAGATAGATAGATAGATAGATAGATAAAATCTGAAGAGATGTCTCAGTGTTCTTGAGGACTTGTCTAGCATGTACAGAGTTCTGTGGGTTGTGTCCCCAACATTACAAGAAAGGTGCTGATGTTTTCTTGCTATGTCCAAGAATGAGAGAATCCTACAGCAGGGCTAATGACTGGAGTCTCAGAATGAGGTTGCCTCCAATCAGATCCCCAACTCCCTGGTTCACCAGATTGGAAGACTTTGGGCAGCTCACTATGCCTTAAGTTTTCCCACTTTCCTGGGGTCTGGGGTACATGGCTGAAGTGGGTCATGCCAGTTGGGAGTCTATGCCTAGCAAATCTGTGATAGGGTTGCACACGCTCGTCTTCGTTTTCTCCTTATTGTTTTAATTAGACTGTAGGGCTGGGGCAATAGCTTAGTTGACAAAATGTTTCGTGCACATGCATGAAGTCCTGAGTTTAACCCTCAGAACCCACTTAAAGGCCAGGTGTGATGGCACATGCTTGTGACCCCAGCACACTGGGAAGGTGAATCCCTGGGGTTTACTTCTAGCCAGTCTAGTTGAATCTATAAGCCTTTGGTGCCTTGGTTAAAAAAAGAAAAAAAAAAAAAAAAAAAAAAAAGAAAAGATGGGAGGTCGGCGAGATGGCTCGGCAGGTAAGGTGCCTGCTGACAAACCTGGTGACCTGCGTTTGATCCCTGAAAACTCACATGCCGGAAGAAGAGAACTGCCTTCATGAAGTTGTCCTCTAACTTCCCATATACCATAGCCTTCTCTCTCTCCTCTCTATCCAATAAAATGTTATTAAAATAAATAAAAACTAACTAAATAAGTATAATAAGATACCTCTGTCAATAGTTAAAGGTTAGACCTCTGGGCTAAAGAATTAGTAGCCGAGTTAAGCCTAGAGCAAGCTTTCAGGAGACTGATTGATAGAGAAGACTCAGCCCATGATAGGCAGGTCTAGACCCTGGGCAGGTGGATAAGATGGAGGAAGTTGGTTAAGGAAATTGGCATTCTTGGCTAGATGTGCTGATCTTGCAAGTGAGGATTGCCTCTCCCTCAGTCTTGTAGATATAGTGTGGCCAATTCCCTCATTTGCTGGTGTTGATATGAGCTCTCTTGCCAAAACTGTAACCAAAACTGGTAAGAGCATAAAACCCCTTGTTCATCCTTAAGCTTAAATTAATTGGCCATGTGCAGGCAAACTGCTAAAGTGGAGTACTCCTGAAGATAACTCTGAAGTTGTCCTCTGACCTCCAGGAGCACAGGCAAAATGTGTACCCACATGAGCACTGATGTGCAGTCTGTGGATTCTTCCTTTCACATATCTGCCCACAGTGCCTTACAAATGGCTCATTCCAGCGGGTAGAAGACATTCAACTGCATAGATGTATGGAATGTACTCGATTGCCCCACACCGGTAGAATTTCAGCTCTGGTTTTGTTCTGGAAGTCACAGCAGCAGATTTACAGAGATGACCCAAGCTGACCCCAGACCTTGGCTCTCTCGCCTCCTAGTATGATTTGGTAAGGTGCTGAACCCCTGTGAACCTGCTTCTTGTGACAAAAGTGGGGATAACAAAAGCAGTATCTTGTATCACACATAAGCATTTTTATAAAATGTGACTGTTAATTGTTGTCACTTTGACTTAGGGGGATTTTTGTTTTAATATTTTATTTATTTGAGAGAGAAGGGATACCAATGAAAGCTTTCTTATTGCATACATGTGTGTATGTGTGCGGGCATGTGCACAAGAGGGCACTTGGGTATACATGCCTGTGCAGCCCAACAGTGACACTGGGAATCACCCTGGATTGCTCTTCCACCATAGTGCTTTGTTTTGGGGCTTCCCAGGGTCTGCCTTCACAGGCTGGAATTATAGATCTTTGTGCTTGCAAGACAAAAGCTTTAACCCCTGGGACATCTCTCTAGCCCAGTCAGTTAAAAAGGTGTTTGGGAGTCCTAGGGATGTCTCTGTCTGTTGATTTTGCCAGAAGATGAAGGCCTGAACTTGACATGTTTGTATTAATGGAATTTTTATATGCAGTTTATGACATAGGGAAAATTAAATTGTGAACAAGGATCACAAAGCTTTAATAGACATAGCCAAATAAAATATTTGACGTGGGGGATATGTAGCCAAAGGAAAAAAAGGTATCATTTGAAAAGCTACATTAGAAAGGTAGAAGGAAGCAGGTGGAGGGTGTGCCTAGTCCCATTGACTCTCCAGGTGCCACTCTGAATGGAGCATGTTCTACTGGTCACTGGGGTTCTATACCTCCTGGGTAAATGGAATGTTCAAATGTGCCTACTTTTTCTCTGATCATAGAATTGGTTAGTCCCCACCCTAAAAAATAAAGACAAGTATTTGACTGGACAATCAATGTATAATTTCTACCAAGAAATCACTGGACCTTTCACAACGGGATCTTTTCACAACTGACTCTGAGAGTATCCATTTTTAAACTAGTTCTTAGGGCTGGAGAGATGGCTCAGGGTTAAGACAGACTGACTGACTGTGTGTGTGTGTGTGTGTGTGTGTGTTACAAACATTCAACAGTGTGGAGACACCCTAGCAAGACTCGTTAGGCAGAGGCAGATCACAGCCAAACTCATGTTGGGTCATGCGGAATGAATTCTGGCGTTTCTGAAGAAAATGAAGTATGGGCAGAAACATGGGCTGAGGCCTTGAATGAGCCTCCCCGACGGGCACCAAGGAGCTGCAACAGCATGGAGTCCAGACACAGAGCTTCTGTCTCCATCTTTATTAAAGCTAGGTCTTCTGCTGACAGCAGAGGGCAGGGGTATAATCTGCTGGCCCCAAGAAGGATGGGGAAGGTGCCCTCCCATCCCACCTTGCCATAGATCTTTCTGGAGTCTGTGGACCAGAAGACATGGTTGAGAGGAGACAACATGATGGAGAGGGCAGCTGCAGGGCTTTCCAGGCCCAGGTGCCCTCCTCCCACCCACAACCTCACATGCTACTGGGCCAAGAGTCTCTGGTCACCTGGACTTTCCTCCCACCCATGGACCACCCACTCATTTAGCTGTTGACTCTTGGCCCCCAAGGCTGCGTCTACACTAAAACGAAGGATCTAGGTCTACAAGGGAATGTAGCTGACTCAAAATCCCACTCACACTGGCCCAGAAAGCATAAGCCCCACCTCAGCGGCCCAGCAGGGGCTAGGCGGTCAGGGGCCCACCGGTGCAGGGATGTTGGCATAGTTGGGCTCTTAATTCCACTCCCAGTGTGGAGAGCCACTGTGCAAGGCACAGATCCACCGGTGGCATGGGAATCTAGGTAGAAAAATTACTGGCTTCTAGTAGAGGAAAACCAAGTCAAAGGACTTGCAGAAGATATAGGGCCCCATTATGGGAGGCTGGAGCAGGTTCTTAGACCTAACTCCAGGCCGTAAAACTTAATGAACTCTGGGTTTCCAAAGGTCTTGGGTCTCTGCACAGGTTCTGCAGGAGAAAAGGCAGCTGGGAGTTGCAACCCAAGGACCAGGTCTATAGGAACAAGCACCAGGAATTCCTCAAAGATGTCTGCGTGTGTTACCTCAGGCCACCAAAGCTTGAGCGGAAGCTAGGACCCAAACACACTTTGTAGTCAGAGCCCATGACATCTCAGTGCCCAGGTGTTAAAATGGACTCTAGAGACTAAGGCTTCCGCTCCCGGGAATACAGCCCACACTCTCCACAGGCCACCCGTTTGGTATTGCCCTTTCTCTGCTCCCTCACTCTCCCAGACACGCAAGAGATGGAAATAAATACCAACCTTGGATAGAACAAAAGGTTTCCCGTTCCCATCTCCATTCCCCCAAAATCTAACCGGCTCCTTCTTACAATGCGCTTTGTTCTTAAATCTTACTGGGCACATCCAACTGACCAGACGGTCTCTGAATCTCCTGTCGAGGAGCAGGAGAAGTCATCAGCCCAAACCACCCGGAAAACCTAGGCGGCGGTATGACTCTTCCCCAAGTCCTCCCCTGTCACAGGGGCTTTCCCTTCCCTCTCTGCAAGGCCCGCTGACGACTCCTAAGTCGCTTGCTCTTCGGGCCACCCAAACCGGTATCCGTGGAAATAAATAGCCTCGCCTGCCAGCCTAACCAGTGGTAGCTCTGTGTCTTCGCAGCACAGATCCAAAGATGGATGTGGTCCCGATCAGGGTGTGGTGGCCCCCGGTGCCCTAGACACCTGTGTGTGGCTCTACGATTCCGAGTACCTGCCCAGGAAATATGAGGCACGGAAAAGAAGGCACCCGGATACGGTAGACTGTGCCCCTCAGTCCGCCTAGACGGAGATGCAAGGGGCGGATGTGTAGTGGTCGACCTTAGAGGCTTTCCTCGTAGGCGTCGGAGGACCCCGCGATCGCGACGGGCTCTGAGCCGAAGCTCGTCCCGCCTGCAAACTCCAGCAGCGTGCTGCCGCGCTCCCCCGCCCCGGAACCCGCGCTGGCGCTGGGCGGGACCTTGCCGGGCACGTGGGCCGCGGGGCCGGAAGCTGCCTGCCGGCTGCGCGGGTGTGCCCGCCGCGCCCCGGTGCGTCTTCATGTGCGTGAGCAGGTGCGAGCTCTGGGAGAAGCGCCGGCCGCAGTTGGCGCAGGCGTAGGGCCGCTCGCCCGTGTGCGTGCGCTGGTGCGTCACGAGCACCGAGCGCTGCGAAAAGCGCTTGCCACACTCGGGGCACGGGAAGGGCCGCTCGCCCGTGTGGCCGCGCCGGTGCTTGGCCAGGTTGGAGCGCTGCGCGAAGCCGCGGCCGCAGTCGGCGCAGCGGAAGGGCTTCTCGCCCGTGTGCGTGCGCCGGTGCCGCTTGAAGTCCGAGCTGTGGCCGAAGCCCTTGCCGCAGTCGGGGCAGCGGTGCGGCTTCTCGTCCGCGTGCGCCCACTGGTGCCGCGTTAGCGCCGCGCTCTGTCCGAAGCGCCGGCCGCACTCGCCGCAGGCGTAGGGCCGCTCGCCCGTGTGCGCGCGGCTGTGCGCCGTCAGGTGCGCCCGGCGGCTGAAGCCGGCGCCGCACACGCCGCACACGAACGGCTTCTCGCCCGTGTGGCCGCGCACGTGCGCCGCCAGGTGCGAGCCGCGGGCGAAGCGCGCGCCGCACTCCGGGCACGGGAACGGCCGCTCGCCCGTGTGCGTGCGCCGGTGGCGGGCCAGGTGCGAGCCGTATACGAAGCTCTTGCCACAGTCTGCGCAGCGGTGCGGCCGCTCGCCGGCATGGTAGCGCTGGTGCTTGGCCAGCGCGGCGCGGCGCCCAAATGTCTTGCCACAGTCCGAGCAGATCCACGGGCTCTCCTCCTCGGCCAGAGTGCTGGGAGCGGGCTCGGCCAGCAGTCCCCCGACAGCAGGTGCGATGCCGCCCCTGACTTCCCCTGGGCTCCCGCTGCGGAAAGGGTCGCAAGGCAGCCCCGCGCCCTCCATCAGGGAGAGCGGGCCCCCAAAGGGTCCCGGCAGAGGTCGCCCATCGGCCTGCAGCCGCTCAGGGAATTCGGAAAGGCTCAGGATTGGGAAGCCGTCCGGATGCAGCCAGGACTTGGCATGCACGGGAAAGTGGAAGCCGAGCGGGTGCGAGGAGGGGCCTTCCCCTTCTCCCAGGCCGTTGCCCATTTCACGCAGCTGCCTGTCGGGCTCCGGGTCCTTCTTACTCTCGGGTTCTGGATCCTCTGCCACCGCTTCCTCGGTCTCCTCGGCCTCCTCTTCTCCATCCCTATCAGCACCTCCAGCCTCGGGTTCTTCGGTCTCCTCGGCCTCTGGTTCCTCGGGCTCCGTTTCCACCGCAGCTGCCACCTCGCTGGGCTCTTGCCCTGCGAAATCACCGCCGCTAGGTTCCGTGCAACAGCCACCGCGTCGATGGCGCTGGAAGTCGGCACGCAGGCGGAAGGCCTGGCCGCAGTCCGGGCAGCAGTGGGGCCGATCGGCCGTGTGCACCGCCTGGTGCCGCGCCAGCGCGGAGCTCTGGCTGAAGCTGCGGCCACAGTGCGGGCACGGGTAGGGGCGCTCGCCCGTGTGTGTGCGCTGGTGGGTCACCAAGTAAGAGCGGCGCCCAAAGCCCGCTCCGCAGAAGGCGCAGCGGTAGGGCCGCTCGCCGGTGTGGATGCGCAGGTGCGTGACCAGGTGCGACTTGTAGACGAAGCGCTTGCTGCAGTCCGGGCACGGGAAGGGTTTCTCCCCGGTGTGCGTTCGCTGATGGATGGTCAGGTGTGAGCGGTACACGAAGCCCTTGCCGCACTCTTCGCAGCCGAAGGGTTTGACTGCCGCGTGGTAGCGTTGGTGTTTGGCCAGTTGTGACCGGTGCGGGAACACTTTGCCACACACGTTGCAAGTGGTCTCGGGACGTCCCATTGCGGCAGCCATTCCAGAGAAGGCCCAGGGCTCCAGCAGGTTCTCGCTGGGCTCCTGGTCCGAGAGGTAGGACTTGGAGTCAGCCTCCTCCGCCAGGACCTCGAGGCCACCTGAGTCGGGTCCCCACCCCTCCGGATCCGGAGTCTGCGCTGAATCCGAGTCGTCGGGACCCCAAGTCCCAGGCACGTCCCCTACACCATATGCAGCAGACCACAGCCCCGGGGGATCATCGTTCTCCTCATCGTCGTCCATCTCTGCCAAGAAGTCTTCATCGTCTTCCTCCTCGTGATCTTCCATGTCATCTGCCCAGAACCAGGCTCCTGAAAGTGACAAGAGGGTTAAGAAGCTGTGTGGGACAGGAACCGAGAGTTGTCTACCCCAGCCACACTCTACTGAGGCCCCAGAAGCCACACATGTGGGTTCTTGAGCCCCTCCCAGGGGGAGTAGCCGCCGTCCCTGAACTCCTGCATTTGAGAAGCCTGTAACCAGTTGAACCTGTGGGTGCACTATGAACACCCCTGGGAAGTTTCAACCACTGGTCCCTCCTCTACTCAGATGTAACCCTGACCCTCCCTTCTGCCCCTCTAAGGGGGCTGTGGGGGCATCAGGCCTCTAAGGCCACCCTGTTTAAAAAATGGGAGTGTTGACAATCTGCTACCACAATACACATAGGAAAGAGCTAACTCGTAAAGTGGGCAGCAAGTTACTTGGGAGGCAGGGTCACCACCTGGACCCCAGTGACCCCAGGTGCTCAGGGTCCCCAAACACATGTTCGTGGAAATGGAAGGTGTGAGCTCATAACCTCTCTTGGCTTCAAAGCCAAAACTCCAGCCCATTTTGGCTGCCGCTGGGTCTGTGTGAGCTTGGACCACTAAGGTCCACCCTCAATGAGGTCAGGGCCTAGGATATCACGGAGGCCCCAGCCATCCACTACTACCCCGACCAGCCCTTGTTCTGCAGGATACTCCATGTGACAAGGAGTATCTATCACAAGGCCAGAAATGAAGCCAGGCAGAGCTGTGTGGGCCTGACCTCGGTTGTGGAAGAAAGCACACACAGATCATAAAAAGACAAGAGTAGGGCTGCCAAGATGGCTCAGCGGAAACTGTGCCTGCTCGCACACCTGTGACCTGATGTCAACCACAGAAGTCCACGTGGTAGAAAAGAACTGATTTCGAGAAGTTATCCCCTGACCTCCACCCACACACCATGGTATATGTTCCTGTGTGCGTTCTATTTCTTCCTGTCCTCTAATAAAAATAAATGAGTAAAAGAATGAAATGACAAGCAATAAGGACTCAGATGCTCTACTGTGAGGCACCATCCTGGAGGTGGGTGGGATGCGCAGACACAGAGGGTGCATGGTGTCCTGCAACAGCCAGGGGCAGGGAGAAGGGCCAGAAATCCAACAGTGGCTTGAGGACCCCACACATCTGCTTTGTGTGGCTCCCCAGGGAGTAGAGTGGGCTCCAAGGACTGGGACTGACTTTCACCTCTCTTCCCCCAACCTTTGCTCCAAGGACCTGACCTTGTATGATAGATTAGCTAGGCCTCAAAGAGTCAGGGCTCAGAGTCCGCAATCTAGAGTAGAACCTCCGTGGCTTGGCCACAAGGAGAGACACTGCAGCACTGGTGAACCACGCTTCCCACCCACCGTAATGGGCATGTGAATATAACTGGTGGAGAAGGAAGTCCAAAGACTGTCATACTGGAGTGGGGGGAGGGGAAGATTGGTGCTAAAGAGGTGAATTCAAACCCTCAAAGACTGGGTTGTCAGAATGCCAGGGATTCCATCTCCCTCCTCAGTACCACCTTTTAGTCACAGCTTCCTTGTCACTGTGGCTGAAAGCATGGGTCTCACGGGTTTCCCCCCTCACAGTTTAATGTTGAAATTTTGCAAACGGAAACACTAGCTCAACAATCCACTGCATTCCACACCTGACATTCTCTCACAGCTTACACCCCCCCCCCAAAATACTTGATCTCCCAAGATCTGTGTACAGAAGATTGGGCCATGTACCCCCACACACCGCCGACCCTTGTGTGGCACTGGTTGTGTGGGAGGCAACCTGTCACCACAGTAGGTGCAGAGGCCACTGAGCCATGTTCAAATCTGCTGAGACCCCTGACTGAGGTCAGCACTTGCCTTCAGACCCCACCCACATCTCTTCCACTCAGACGCAGAAATTCAAGATGATCGGGGAGAGTCCTTCGCCCTGTTGGGACAGGTCCTAAAGGCGGAGGCAAACAAGGATGGTGTGTGAAGTCTGGGGATGGTAGCAGCCCCCCTTGGGGTGCCAGGGAGGCATCTGAGCTCCCACTGGGGAAGTCTGCTCTAGCTGGCTTGTAGCCAGGCTAGCAGATCTGGAAGCAGGCGGCTGTCCTCTAAGGACATGCTGCCCCCTTCTTGCCTATGAGTGACTCTGACAGGCCAGCCACTCTTTTTGGCTTTGATCCCATTCTGGGTGTTAGGTGGATTTTTAAATTGTGTGTGTGTGTGTGTGTGTGTGTGTGTGTGTGTGTGTGTGCCAGAGGGCACTATGTATTCCTGTGAGAACCTAGGGTGACCTCGGCTCTGGGATTTCAAACCAGGCTCTACCCACTAGGGCCGAAAGTGCAGGCCAAAGCCATTTCTGCCTGGCATTTTTTACGTGGGACTTGGGATCTGAATTCAGAACCTCCTGTTTGAGAGGTAGAGCCTTAACCCCTGAGCCATCTCTCCAGTCCTGTCTGCTTTTTAAATTACACCTCATCCATTTTCTCTGTAGCATTTAAGTGGGTTCAATCCTGGGCATTGTCTTTCTCTTCTTTACTTCACTTTCAGATAAGAGGCAGCTAGAGCTGTGGAGATACCTTGGTCGGTAAAATGCTTGCCATACAAGCACAAGGACCTGAGTTCAATTTCCAGGACCCACACAAAAAGCTAGGTGTGGTGCTGAATGCTTATAATTCCAACACTAGGAAGGCAGAGACAGAAGGATCCCTGGGGCTTGCTGGCCAGTCAACGTAGCCTAATTAGCAACCCTTAGGTCTCAGTGAAAGACCCTGTCCCCCCAAAAAGAGGTGGGTGGATCCCAAGGAGGTCAAACTGACCCCCAGCTTTGACATGGGTGAATGTGTGTCCTACATGTGTAACACACACCAGCACATAGGATCTGGGGGTATTAGGTGTTTCCCACCATGCTGGTCATCACAGTCCCGAGAGGCTGCTGGAAATTTAAGTGCTGGGGAAGGAGATAGGGAGGGTCTGTTTGCACTCAGGGTCAGACCACTAACAAGCCAGGGCGGACAGACAGGTCAGCTGAGGGCTTTCTCCAGCCACAGTCTTTGTCTTGTAGCGATGGGGGACTAGGAAACAGGGTTCAACCAGGGCTGGGGTCACACAGAGCCTTCAGGAGGAACAGGAGGACCCTGTGAATTAATCCACTCAGCAGGAAAGGGCAGAGTTAGATGAAGATCCGGAAGTAGTAGCCAGGCTAGCACACAGGCTAAAGGACAAGCAAGGACTCTTGAATATCCATGTAGGAGGTGTTAACCTGACTGGGGATGTGACCAGAGTTCACATGTCATGTGGCCACTAGTAAGGAGCACAGGCAAGGACAGAAAACTCTTGCAGGATTCATCCATAGGTGCAAATGGCTAGTGTCTACACAGTTAGCATCCACGTTGCTGAACCCAGAAGTTCCCAGAACACAGGTCGGTCATTCAACCACCAGCTGTGAGAAGGAATGAAAGGGGAGGGAGACCTGAGCTGCCTCCAGCCTTTGCTGCCATATCTGCACCTCTTCCAACTGGCGTCTGACACACAGCACAAAAGATATGCCTGGAGGCCAGATACCATCTTCTGGACATGGCGAGGGGCTGCATCCGTGAATTTGGCTATGTATATTTCCATAAGACTGCCACTGGGGGAATATGACTGGAGCTCACACGTCACATCTGATTGACAATTCGCCATGGAAGGGAGATATCTCAAGAGGCTCCCTACCTCCCTGGGACTGCTGAGGGCTAATGCTCTCCTCAGTGGTCTATCCACTGACACATGATTCGCGCTCCGGCAACTACTCGGGCACATACATCAAAGGCAATGCAGTGGGCCGCACGTATGAAGAGACGAGGAAATAAGAGTGGGACTGGTGGGAAAGAAGGACTGTGACAGGAGAAGGAGGGGGTCGGAGCTGTGTGGCACTTTTTCCTCTGGGCAGCAGCCATCTTGAACACGCACTGGTCTCAGCCAGCAAACAACTCATGAAGCTCTGGGAAGTTTCTAAATCTGACAAGCTTGGAAAGGGGAGGAGCTCCTACCAGGATGAAAATAAGGGCTGAGCAGGGGTGATCCTCTCCTGCCCAGTCTGAAGGACCCTAGAGGATCAAAGATGCCTGAAGAGCCTGCTGAACCCCAGGCGTCCGGAAGAGGCCGGCGGGCAGGAGGAGGATCTGGAGCAGTTGGAGGCAGCAGTCTGGGGGAGGCTTCTGAGCAGACCAGCCACGAGGCTGGAGAGAGGCCAGCAAAGGTCCAGCGGTTGGAGAGACCCCAGAACAGCCCAGGAGCCCGGAGGAGACTCTCCTAGTAAGACCTACGGCAGAAGCCCTGGGGGGGGCAGCTTCTGTCAGTCTCAGCCATGCTGGGGGGGGGGGAGAAGCTGCCTCTGAAATTGTCCCTACTCCTGTAAGTAGTCCAAATAAACTCATTGGTTCATCAAGCCGAACCTTGGCGTGACCGCTGCTTTGTTCGGCTGTGGCACTCCCATGGGGGGGGCTGCTCGTGGCATCTCAGGAAAAGTATTCCACAACAGCTGGACTTGGGAATCGGATTTAGGTGTGAAAATGTCATAAATTCACTATATTTAATGTATGAAACACTAAATAACAGTAATAATAACAAAAAGATGTGCAAGACAGCTTAGCTGGTAAAAGCAATTATTAGTAGAAGCCTGATGCCTGACTTTAATCCCTGGAAACCTATAAGGTAGAAGGACAGAACTACCTCCCTGACTCCAGATATTGTCCTGTGGCTTGCACATATATATCATGATGTAAGTGTACACACACACACACACTCTAAAAAAATAAAAACATGCCTAGGTCCTCTACCGCACTGATGCTCTACAGACAGAGTCGGAACTGGAGGACAAAATATCAGGATATCAGCTCTAACATTGTAGCTGACCACTAGAGAGGGCAGAGGGGCACTAGCCCAGCTACCAACCCTCTCAGGGAACATCCAAACCTTATCCAGCTACACAACCACATGATGCATGTCACCTGGTGTCACCTGCACTGAAAGGGAGCAGAACCACTCAGCCTGCACCAAGCTCTCCTTCCCCAGGACCCTCCGAGAGCAAGAGGCATGAGGGTTCCATCTTGATCCCATGTTCAGAGACTGGCTGACGGTAGCTCGTGTCCTGCTGCTTCTAGGTGCTTCTCTGTGTGTGTCCATCAATGAGACCACACCTTCTGCTCAGGTCCTCTAAGAGACACCACCTACATGTCATTCTGAAGGCAGTGGCCAGAAGGGCCAGAAGGGTCCAGGAGGGCTGAGGAGCTAGAGTCTAAGGAGGAAGTGTGTGATGACAGACTGTGTTGGTGGGCAGGCTGTGTGTGTCCATCAACGGGACCACACCTTCTACATCTGAAAGGAGGCTAGAAGCCTTCACTGCAGGCATACTAGAGTGAGGTTTCCTATATTTCATTCAATTTATTTTTATTTTTAATTTTGCTTGTGTGTATTCATGCACATGATTTGCATGTGGGTGGATATATGTGTGTTCGAGTGGGTTCAAGTGAGTGTGTGGATGCCCAAAGGTGACATCAGGAATCATCCTGGATTGTTCTACCTCCTTATTTTGCTTTGTTCTGGGGTTTCCCAGGAGCTGCTTTCCAGGCCCAGAATTACAAGCCTGCCATATCCATCTTGTAATTTTACATGGGATTTACGGATCCAAACTCAGGTGTTTTGCTTGAGAAACCAAGATTTTATCTCCTGGCCCATCTCCCCAGTCTGTATTTTCACTGCAATGTAATTTATGAAGGCTCCCGGGTGGCTTGGTGCCCCTTCATGGACTGGACAACCTCCTAGTCCCAAGCCAGTCAGACGCCGACCAGGCCAGGGCCTCCAATACTGAAACCCCACGATCTGCAGATTCCACACACATGGCCGGCCACGGCCTGATGTACTCATGGGTTTAGTTCTTTATTTTTCAGTACTGTGGAATCGAACTTAGGAGGCTCAGTGAGCGCCCTACCACCAAGCTGAACCTCCAGCCCTGATTCAGACTCTTTGCTCTCCAGGAAAATACATCAGAGCTTTAAAAATTGAATTCTGAAGGATCCTGAAAAGTTCCCACCTGAACACCTTCCATATGCATTGCCCTAAATCTTTGCAGAAGGCTTGTTAAGGACAAGTCTGCCTCGGAGCCTTTCCAGGAAGGAAGTAGAAGGGATGACCAAGCCTTCCTGCAGTAATGGTCAAAATAGGTTTTACCAGAAAAGTGACCAAGGTCTCCAGTGAGAAAGGTCACACCAAGGGCCTGCCATGACCACCAACCACCAACTCAACTGCCACTCTCAATAGCAACAACAAAAAAGGTTACCAGGCTCTACACTGGGGACATACGTATGTGTTCAGGTGTATGTACACAAGTGCACTTGAGTATGTGAATCTGTGGAGGCCCAAGGGTGACATGAGGAATCATCCTGATTGCTCTTCCACCTTACAGTTGTGAGTCTGGGCCTCTGGCTAAATCCAGAACATACCATTAGGACTAGTCTGACTAGCCAGCTTGCTCTAGCAATTCCCAGGTTCTATCTTCCAGTGCTAGAATTGCAGGTGGTCTGACACACTTGCCAGGCATTTCTTAGGTGGTATCTGGGGTTCCAAACTCAGGTCTCTTTGATTGAGAGGCAAAGGCTTTAACCCTTGAGCCATCTCCCCAGTCTCTTCTTTTAAGCTTCTGTAAAGACTTTCTCCCTTACACCTCACACAGTGGCCGCTCTGTCACCCCAGACTACTGGCAGAGCGGCAGAGCAGCTGGGTGCACAGGATGTGACTTAGTAAGGCTGAGAGTTGACCACAGCTCTGAGAAGCTGGAAACCCCTCCCGATTCATTTCCTACTCACCTGTGTAAACGCCGGTGACGATGTCTCCCTCCTCAGGATGGGGGCCGTCTGGGACCCAAGGGTCTTCTCCTTGTTCCAGCCGGAAAATCAGATCTGGTTTGGGGATGGGGTATCCTGCACAGAAATGGGAGAGATGGAGGCCCCAACAAGCCTTCACACTGTCCCTGTGCACCCCCAAATCCTTTCTCTTTCTGGGACCAGCGCTCTCCACCTCTTCTGTTCTGGGAGATCCCACATCCCTGTCCTGGAAATGTGGTCCACCATACCCATGTCTCCTCCCCAGAATCCCCTCCCACATGCTTTCAAGGCAGCAGGATGCCATCCCTGCTCCTCCCCGCTCGAAGCTTCTGGCACTATGCATCCCAAGCTCAGAGCAAACCTGTAGCCACACAGCCCAGACACCCGGTGAAAGAGTCAACTCCCAGAAGCCAAGAGGGTCCTAGGCCACCATGCTCCAGTAAAGAGCTTGCTCTAAAACCCTGGGGTTCAAAAAGCACCCCATTAGACAGCTGCCATAGCTGACTGCCCAAAGGTCTTCCTTACCCAAGGAGACGAGGATCCCGTAGTTCTCCCGCATCACTTCCCCGTAGAGGCCTCGCTGCTCAGTATCTAGCCGCTCCCACTCCTCCAGAGAGAAGTACATGGCCACGTCTTCAAAGGTCACCAGTCCCTGGAGAATAAAGAGCCCCACACGCTGCCCTCGGCTGTCCCTGGACAGAAGCTGAGGAGAAGCTCTGCTGACAGCATGCAAAAATGAAGTCAGAGAATGTGTGTATGGGGCCTTGTGATGTGGACCTCAAGGAAACACGGCCCAGCACCAGTATGATAGATGGGTCTACAGGTGACCAGATGGTACTGGCAACTTCTGGGCCTCACCCCAGGCCTGAGAAGCAGGGACCCGTCATTCATCTTGAGGTGAGGCTGTCTGGCTCAGAGACAGTGAGCTATCAGATCACAATGAACAGAGACCTGACCCCCTCAATCCCTCTTAAATCACACAGTCTGGTCCAGCAAATGCCATGGCTACATCTGTAGCTCCAGAGTCTCCTCTAGGGTAGATGTTAGTACCTGGCCTGGCGGGGAAGCAAGAACACACCTTGAGGAGAGGACAGTCATTCTAGCTGAGGACATCAACCTGACCTAAGGGGACAAGCCAGGCCTGTGAAGCCACTGTGTACGCTGTGGCCAAAGCTCTCAGGTGTCATGACCTGGGAAGGATCAGGGACGCAGGAAAGAATCACATTCCTGGATCTGGGACCTGCGGCATTGTCCCTGCTCAACAGCCACTGGTAGATGGAGAGTTGGCTTAGTGAATGAGGCGCTTGCCCTGCAAGGTGCCGACCAGAGTTCAGGTCCCCAGAATCCACATTAAAAGCCAAGCAGGTGTAGCATCTGCCTGTAACCCCAGTATTTGGGAAGCAAAGACAAGGAGTTGCCAGGACACACTGGCTAGCAAGTCTAACTGACTGGCGAGCTCTGGGTTCACTTGAGAGACCCAGCGTCAATAACTAAAATGAAGAATAATCCTCATCCAACTTTAACTCTTCACGCACACGCATGCATACATATGTACTTAACACAAACATGTGAACGCACATATGCATGAACCCACATATATATATACAGATATGAAGAAAACAAGTTACTAGACTTACAGAGCCCCAGGACTATAGGTATAAAGGCCACTAGATAAGCTGCCTGGTGATATAAGCTGCAAATATGAAGAGCAGCTTACCTGAGTCCCAGCTGTCAGGAAATCCTCTTCATCCTCCTCACCCTCCTCCTCCTCCTCCTCCACTTCCTCCTCCTCCGGATCCTTACCCAGATCAGTGGCAGATTTCCGGGGGGCCAGAGGGGCTATGGAGGAGTTCAGTTAGGCTCTAGCTACACCTGGCTGGCAGTTGCCAACCTTCTACCCAGCAAGCAGAGGGGAATCCCAGCCCTGTTCACACCCCTCATGACCTGAAGCCTGATGCCCCAGACAGGACTCCACCCTCAGGACCCAAGCCCCCCACCCCAGTCCCTGACTGTCTCCAACAGGGGCCAGCTCTCTGCCTTACCCTTTCCTGGGAGAACTGAAGACTTGGTATCACCACAGTGGCTACGTTGTTCCTGAGTCCTCGACTCCAGACTTGGCTCCTGTGCCAATACCTCTTCTACATCGTCGTCCTCTTCCTCCTCCTCCTCCTCCTCATCATCATCATTGTCATTATCAACATCATCTGGCTCTGCCTCCACCTCCACCTCTGCCACCTCCTGTACTTGTGTGACCACCTCTTCCTCTTCTACCACCACCTCCTCCTCCTCTTCATCATCATCTTCTACCTCCACCTCCTCTTCTCCCTTCTCTTCTTCCTTTTCCTCTGGGTCAGCATCGCATTCTGACCCGTCCTTTGCTCGCTCTAGCTGGGCAGCCTGGGAGTCCGGAGCTGTGTGCAGGGCAGCCATGGTCCCCGAGATCGAGCCTCCAAGCACCCTGAAACATGAGGAACCGGGCAGGTGAGGGGGTCATCACTAGGACACAGGGAGGGCTGGGGCTCCATCTACACCTTAGGTTGAGCAACTGGCACGTAGTATCTGTAGAAAGGGCTCCTCCCCATGAACCTTCACCTTACATGAGCTGCAGCCCTTTCCTGGGTAAGTCACAATTTAATCTGAAGACATGATTCTTGAGAACGGAAAGAAACACAGAATGAAGCTGTTGTAGCCAAGTTAAAAAAAAAAAAAGCTTAAGATGTGGTCTCTGCTTTTAAAAATCCCATATACCACTGGAATCCTGACTCTGGTGTGTAGTCGCTGATCAGCTTCAATAAAGGTGTGTATGAATATTGTCTCGGAGCAGCAGAAAGAAAAGTTAACTGCAACAGAAATTGGTACCAAGAAGTGGGATACCGCTGTGAGACTAAGAGAATCTGGTACTAAAAAGGAGAGTGTTGCTGTGAAATTGAGACAGTTTGGTACCAAGAAGTATGGTCACTACTGCTATGTGGCTAGTGTGTCTTTGGAATTGCTTTGTGGGAGTCAGGCAATTTTAGAGCAGACATGCTGGGATGGTCCCTGAAGGTCTTTGAAAGTCATCCCTACTGCTGGGATTACAAGGAACACACTCTGAGAAACTGATTCTAATCCTTCACATTTCTAATCCTTCACATTTGCCCCAATTCTCTGTTTATGAAAGACATGGAGGTTAATTCTCCATTGGAGCTAAGCCCCATCATGAGGTGGGCACAAGATCAACTGGGTTGGGCCCTGATATGAACAGACCAATGAGATGTGGAGGACCAACAGCTCCAATAAGTTTGCAGAAAACTGGAGCTCACCAATGAGGAAAACCATTTCTTCTCTCCTCCCCCCACATTCCCCTGACCCAGCTGCCTAGGCCTATAAATAATCCTGAGCTGGCAGCCATCTTTGGCTCCCTTGCCCCTCATGGGACTCCATGTCTAGAGTCTGAGAGTTCCTTTCCTGTCTTTCCCTCGCCCTCATGGATCCCAGGCCTGGAGTCTGTGTGGAGTCTTGGCAGCTCTCTTGCCCCTCACGGATTCATGTGTGAGTTCTGTTCTTTCTCTTCTCTAATAAACTCTGCCTTAATCCTCTATGCATGTTCTGGTTTCAATCTTTGAGTACCAAACACAAGAACCTGGACACATAAAGACCCCAGAGGGACGCCATATCAGGAGAAAGTAGAGAGCTTTGGGCTGGGAAAGCCATTGCATTTTGGAGACAGAGATAAACGGTCTTTCTTATGAGAGTCTGGAAAGAGACTCAGACAGTGGAGGCCCATCTCGCCATGCTCCAGAAGGGATTAAACTGCTTTGGAAACTGGACTAGGGGCGATTTAAGCCCTGCTTTGGCAAAGAGCACAGAAGCAATTTGCCCACATCCTGAAAGCTTTGGTGAAGATGATTTAAAATGTAATGGACTGATGTGGCGCTTGAGGGATGAAATTTCAAGACAATACAGTTTTGGATCTGTGACATGACTACCTTTTAGTGCTCTTGCTCAGATCTGTGATGAAAAAGAGCAACAGGTCAGAAAGAAAGAAATAAAAACTGAAATTTGATGAGGAAAAATGTGAGGGCAAGACTGGAGAGATGGCTTAGGGGTTAAGACTCCCTCATAAGCAGAAAGACCTGAGTATACCAGGTACCACATAAACCTCACCAGGTGGAAATGGTGCTGTCCTACTGGTTGGGTAGAGTCTGAGAAATCGCAGAGCAAAACAAAAAGGAGGTAGAAGCAATCCAGGAAGATTCCTGAAGTCACCCTTGATCCTCCACAGGGACACTCAGTGCCCTCAGATCCTCTCTCTCTCTTTCTCTTTCTCTCTCTCTCTCTCTCTCACACACACACACATGAACACAAAGAGGCAAAAATAATAAAATTTAAAAAGGAGAAAAATTAAAAGGGCAAACTTAGAAAGTGTTGAACTGGGAGAATGTGGGGGGCTAAATGGCAGTTGTTGTTAAAGAGATGAACCCCACTAGTGAGCCAAAGCCCCTGCTTTCACTGGAACAGTAGCAAAGGTCTCACCCTGATGGCAAAGCCCAGGAAGACTCCCAACCGTAAGAATGCAAATTCTTATGGAAAGAGACGAGGTCAGAGCTGCACAGGAACGTTCTGCTCCTGTTCCTCTAAAGCGAATTCAGCAGTTTCTCTCCAGTGTCAGCATGAATCCAATTGAACCAGCTGTGATTCAATGGGGAGAATCTCCTGGATGTTATGGCAGAACTTGGCACATTAGTCATGTGGCACTGGTTTTAGAGGCATTAAAGATGCAAGAGGGAGGAAGCCATAGATCCCTCCATCGTTTCGGAGAGCGGCTAAGGCCAGGCAGTTACGTTATGGACAGAATCCCTCCAGGACCCACACTGTGTGATGTGGCGTTGAAGCCTGTATTGCTGTTGAGACATGAGGATGTTACCAATGCCAGAGGCAAGGTGGGACATCTGCCAAAGGTTATATGCCATTGGAGGAGTCAGCCCAAGAGAGAGGGATGTGTACAACAGGGAGCTGCGCTGGAGGGGCCAAAAGGAAGATCTTTGGAACTGAAATGATGTCAACAGGTGGCACTTGGAGGTGGAGGATTTTAGCTTGTTCTGCTGGGTCCCAGTATTGATATGGACTGATCCTTCCTAGATTCCTCCCTTTTGGAATTCGAATGTTTACTCTGTGCCACTGTAGGTCGGAAGTAACTTTTCTTTTAATTTTACAGGAGGCCACAATTAAGAGACTACCTTGAGTTTAAAAGAAAATAAACTTTAAAACTGTTAGGTGCTGCAATAGTCTATGTGGACTTTAAAAAACTCTACTGAGGGCTGAGAGATGCCTCAGAGATTAAGAGTCTGCCTCACAAGCAGAAGGTCCAGAGTTTGGATCCCCACATAAAAATGCAAGGCAGAAATGTCAACAGCCTGCACTTCCAGTCCTGGTGGGCGGAGCCTAGGAAATCCCAGCACAAAGCAAGAAGGAGGTAGAAGCAATCCAGGATGATTCCGGAAGTCACCCTTAGTCCTCTATGGGAAACACTTGCCCTCTGATACACACACGCACGCACACACACACACAAAAAAAACACTCCAATCTTGAGGCCCAAAGTAGTGTCATGAGGTATTGATATTGTCTCTGCCTTCCTAGAGATGAGTCCCTCAAGAGTTGAGGAGATGGCTCAGGGGTTAAAGTCTTTGTCTTAAAGCCAAAAGGATAAGAGTTCAGATCCCCAGATCCATGTAAAAATGTCCAGCAGAAATGGCAGTGGTCTATAATACTGGCCCCAGAAGGCAGAACCTGGGAAACCCCAGAACAAAGCAATAAGGAGGTAGAACAATTCAGGATGATTCCCAAGGTCACTGTTAGGCCTTTATAGGCATATATGCTCAAGCTCTCTCTACACACATCCACGTACCTTCATCTATACCTCTCCACACACAAATTACACTGAATGCAGTTTGCATGAAGAGATGGCTTTGAACCTGATCACCTGCTCATGTGTCTGCATCCTTAACTGGTAATGTTTGGGAACTTTAGGAGGTAGCCGTGCATGTCTCAGGGAGTGGGCCTTGAGATTCAGTGACCCATTCTTGCTTCCTCTCCGGTTTGCTCTTGCTCTCCTGACTCCATGGTGTCTGCTGTGACCTAAACCAGCCTCCTGCTTCTAAGCCATATATTCTGCTATGAGATTCTTGCCCTAACAGGCTGTATCTCCCTTTGGAACTGTACACCAAGTCATTCTCCCTTTCTCCGTGAAGTCGTGAGTGAGGACCGTCTCACGGCACCAGAAGTCAGTCCATCAGCCCCGGGACCTGTACATACTAATGGGTGAGTACACGGAGAACGACGAGCTTACACAGGCCTCAGAGCACATGAGCTAGGTCAGGTTCCGGCATGGCTGGACTCCGGGCCCCAGCAAGGCTAGAGAGCTGCAGGGCTGAAAGGCTGCTGAAGTTGAGCACAAAGCTGGCAGCAAGTCCTCACGGCTCCTTCCTGCAAATCAAGGGAGAAACGCGCCTTGAGTAGGTGTCACTCTCCTGCCTGCCTTTGCCGTTGCTGCCTCTAGGTGGGAAGGGAAAGCTTAACTGTGTGTGCAGTTGAAGGACTCCTCTCTAGGAAGGCGGAGATGACATCAGTACCTCATGACACTGCTTCAGGCCTCAAGATTGGAGCGTCAGAATGGTAGTTGAGATGCCAACATCCCAGAGACTGACAAAGTCCTTGTGCTCCCAATGACGTCACAGACCCAGCCACACTGCACCTGGCCCAGCACCCAAGGCCTGCATCCTTCCCCAGTCCTGGTGGTGTCTAAAAGGCTGGGACAGTTGCCATTTTGATAAGTTCATTCTAATGGCTCTTTTCAGCAACCGCCCCGACAATGTCTCCACTTCCAAAGCCAGTCGGGTTACCCCACCATCTTGGGGATAAAGGTGTACTAGCTGGCTATATAGGGATCAACTTCACAGGTGAAAGTTGAGCTCTGGGCACATGTGTGAAAGGCCAGTAGTTACTGCAGGAGACAACAGACAGGGAAAGGCCCTGCCTAGGGAGGGAGTGGTTCAGAGGCTGACATTCTTCAGCATATTTCGGCAGACTTGCTGTCTGGAAGTGAAATCTGCCACTCTCAGCAACAAACTACAACAGGGCTCTCTGTCCCAAAGGGATCCTGAAATGCCAGGTCACATCAGAGACTTGAACCCACTCCAGATCACTGTCTCAAGATACCTCAAACCAGACTGAGCCAGCCTAAGTAAAGATGCCCGGTGCCACAGGAACAGTCAGACCACAGGGAATGGTGTTCCCACGGACACACATGAGCGGCCTGCTCAGACCTGGCTCACTCTGCATCCTGTTCCCTTTCTGTTCAGACAGCTGTCCTAAAACCCACGCTTCAGGGGCCAGTCAGATGACTCGGCAGAAAAGGCACCTATTCACATACACTACAACCTAAGTTTGATCCCCCACGGTGGAAGAAGGTTGCATGTGATCTGACCTCCACACATGCACTGTGACAATGCACACCTACAATCTCAGTGTCTGTGTGTGTGTGTGTGCATGGTACAGTATGCCTGGATGCTGCCAATAAATTCAAAGCTAAAGAGCTTAGAGGAACAAAGGGGCTTTACTTTTGACTCTTGCTTATGATTCTTGCAGTTATGATTCTTGGTCCGACATGGCAGAAGAGCTCATACCCACATAGGGGCCGAGGGAACTGGCCACCTCGCCACAGGATTGCTGAGAGAGGGTCAAACCTCACTCACCATAAAGATGCCAAACTTACTGAACCAGCTCCTTCTCTCTTATCCACTTGCGTAGGAAATGGTCTTACCCTCTGTGGGTTTGGGTCTCCTGCTCGCCTGCTCAAAGGCTTCCCTTAAATACTAATATTTCACAGATACGTCCAAGCCTTCATTTGTCAAAATGACACTTTATCTAACTAGCACCCCCACACTTTCTCTCAAATTGATTATGATTAATATTTTAAAAATAAGGTAGAAAGTGATTGAGGAAGACACCAATGTCAACCTCTGGCCTACACACAAAAAACCACACAGCCACACACCTGTTCAAACATATACACACAAAAAATGAATATTAAAATGCACAAATAAGCATCCAGGACTATCTTGAGTCTTGTGCAGACCTACAAACATAGACTGGCTAGGACACCCTGGCATCAAGAAGCCACTTTATCCAGGTCACTAGCTCCCCAGGCAAGATTCAGAAGCACTGTCCCCATGACCCGGGCTGTAGAAAGGAGTCTAAAAGGGTCGTCCCAGCCACACTCACCTGAGACTCTGCGTAGGCTTTGCACACTCAGCCCTCAGGCTGCAAGTTTAAGTTGAGCCCAGACACCCGTGGAGCCAAGTCTATCTGGCTGGACATCAGTCTCCATCGTCCCGAGCTTCTGCTGTGAGGACTCCATCAAAGAAGAAAACGGGCTGGGAAGAGGACTTGGTTAGTAAAGGGCTTGCCACCAGCACGAGGACCTGAGTTCAGATTGCCAGCAGCTGCACAAAAAGTCAGGCAGGGTAGCATGCATCTGTAACCCCGGTGGTAGGGACGCAGGGACAGGATCCTGGGGGCTTGTTGGTCAGCCGGTCAAGATGAATTGGTGAGCTTCGTTCAGACTCAGTGAGAGGCTCCCATCTCAAAAAACAGAATAGCGACCGACAGAGGAAGATACCCTCCATCAGTCTCTGACTTCCACATGTGTATACCTGTATGCATATGTGTGCACACACACTCATATAACACAAGCAGAGGGAGGAGGAGGAGGAAAGAGAAGGAAGAGGAGAAGGAAAACTAGAAGGAAAGGGAGGCTATGGCTTTGGAATACAGACTTCAGTCACCAATTCAGGACCTTTGAACCCACTATTTTCTCTCCCTGAAACTTGTCCTCTTCCTTCTCATGTTTCAGAAGTAGCCACCTTGGGCCACCACTGGGCATGGTTCCCAATTCTCTTCCCAGCTATTGCCATTTCTTTGCCTAACCATAGCCAACGTAGATATTTTCACTCTCCTCTGAATTTCCCATTCCAGATACACAAAAAGTGAGCTAATATTTTACTGAAGAAGAGACTCTAAGGTCTATCGTTAACGTAATGGGCTTGAAGTTTAAAAGCCAGCATAGAGACTGGGGGGAGAATGGCTTTGAGGTTAAATCTTTACCTTGCAAGGAAAAGAACCTGAGTTCAGATCCCAGACCCATGTAAAAATGCCCAGCAGACATGGCAGCGGCCTGCAATCCTGGACCTAAAAGGCAGAGCCCCAGAAAACCCAGAGCAGAGCAATAAGGATAATCTGGGATGACCCGAAGTCACCCTTAGGCCCCCATTTCCAGATCTGGAAGAAGACACTTGGGAAACCCCAGAGCAAAGCAATAAGGAGGTAGAGCAATCCAGGACGATTACTGATGTCACCCTTTGGCCTCCACAGGGTCAACAGTACCTGCACACACCTACACACACACACACACACACACATGCACACACGAATTCAGCATAAAGGTCCAACAGTCATGTACCCTAGTGTTTCTGTCTCCAAAGAAGACGTGGGATAAAGTCCCTTGTTACAATAAATTTACCCATCAGCTTCTCTGAGGCCAGTGGCCCCTGAGAAGACATAGTCACATGCCCTGGTTCCCTAATCCTCTGGGGGTAGGTTAGTTTATACTCCTGCAATTCAGGGCATTTCCTGCCTCCCCAGGTGTCCCCCCCTTACCAACCCAGCAACCCCTAGAAACTCACTCAGCTCAAGCTTCCTGAACCTCCCATCCCAGGTCAGGATCCACAGGGAGGTTGGGACTGTGGCTTCAACATGCAAACTGTGGGTCTCCTTAAGCCCTTCAGCAAAGTCACAATAGCAGTGAGCGGCAGACATTCAGGATCCGGGGTCAACCCTGGGATGGGAGAGGACAAAGAAGCAAAGTGTGAACACTTAAACTTGACAAAAGTCTCAAATCTAGGGGGGCAGAAGACATGTAGACGTGTGTAAACACACAAGGGGCACTTTTTTATCTGGTCACTTTCTTTCCCTCGGTGTGGTCCTTGTTTGTGGTCTTTTTGTCCACCGGAAAGTCGCCTTTCCCTGTTCACCTAGAGCTTCACCATCTGCCCCAGAGTTTTTGCAACTCCTACTCCCCGGGCCTGCTCCTGGGACAGGAATCCACGCGGACCACCCACAGCTCTGAGGAAAGACTCTTAGATCATGCCCGCCGGCACCCAAAACCTGCCAATACCTACTGACTCAAACCTAGTGTTATTGTCCCGCACCCATCCTGAGTTTTGTTTTGGGGAGGGGGTGATCCACGCTGGTACCTGCACCTCCTCTTTAACCAAACCTCTCAAACCTCTGAGTTCACATGGGGCCCCTATCCAATTCCATCCAACCCAAGAGATGAGTTCCTCCGCCCACCTCCTGGCGACAAATTCAGCTTCCTTTGTAGATGAGACAGACTCCGACGTGGTCCCCCAAGATCACTAAGTCTGCTGCGGGGGAAGGGGGGGTGGACGCTCCGGGATGAGCTGTGCTTTCTCCAGGTGTTTTACAAAGCATCCACCCCCTGCTGAGACCTCAGCGGTGCCCCGCCCTCCTGGATGGGTGTGTCCCGGGGCGGAGGCCACCCCGACCCCGAGTTGGAGGAGGCAGCGCTAGCACCGCCCCGTTCCAGGTGTCAGAAGTGTCGTTTCCCCAGTCCGCCCCACTCCCGGGCTAACGGGAAGAACCCTAAGGATCGGGCCATCCCTGGTGTGCAGGCCTGGACGGGATGGAAAGATTCGCGGGGTCTCGGCACAGATCCACCGCGCACGGCTGCAGCTCCGACCCCGCCAAGCGAGGGTCCCGAGCATCGCAATCGCTCGGTGGCCGACCCCGAAGGCCTCCAGGCGCCGGGGCGCGGAGGACGGGCCCGCCTCGCCGCCGCCCCCAAGTGCGCGCGTCCCGCCTGTCCGCACCTGTCGCCCGCGCGACCCACTCACCGCGCGCGCGGGGCCGGCCGAGCCGGGGGCCGTGACGCGAGCTCGGGGCCTGTGGCAGCCCGAGAGTCCCCGCGCGACACAAAGTGACGGGCGCGAGCAGCGCGGCGGCGGCGGCGGCGGTGGTGGTGGCGGCGCGTGGGCACCGGAAGTGCCTCCCGCCTGCCCCGCCCCGTCCGTGCCCACAGGGGGGAACTTCCGGTCACGCGGGGCTCGGCGCAGGGTGCCACTGAGCCTCCGATGCGGAGGGGCTGCTGAGCTGCACCGCGCCAGGGGCGCGCGCCGAGGAAACGTGCCTGCAGAGGGGGACACGAGCGATCCGCTCGCTCGGGGGGCACCAGTGATATATTCGTGGAGTCCCGGAGAACCCCCAGGAGATGTCCGCGAATTCCAGCACTTACTGAGCATTCTTTCTCACCAGACCCAGGCTTCCTTGCATTACGGTGCGTGCCAGGACCCTATTTCCACCCCCTACCCCTCTGCCCACACCCCGTCCGCAGGACCCTCCTGGATCTCAAGATGGTGGCGATAAATGGGGACAGTAATCTGGGTCGGGGTGCGACAGTGAGGGAGGGGGGCCGATCATTCTTGGATGATGCCCCTTGTGCCCACAGCCCCACCAGACTCCCAACGGATGCGCCTGGCTTTGGGGCAAGGACAACATTTGGGAAAGCATGTGGCATGCAGAGGGACAGCCGTGATCCAGGACTGAGCCGGCCTGTGGACTGAAACTTTGGAACACAGGCCTGGCTGCAGTTTGAAGCTGCTGTGGGCTACAGAGTGGGATCCCATCTCACAAATTAATAAGTAAATAAACACATTCCCTGTCGCTTCGCTCCCTGGCCCTTTGGAGTAGATGCCTCGAAATGATCTTTGTGGCGGCTTCAGTCTAGGTGAGGCTAAACAATCGTCCTTCCCTGGGACCAGTGTTATATGTCTTACATGAACCTAACTTAGGCCACCCATGTCCTGAAGTCCTTGGGACCTAAGCCTATTGGCCACTTAAATCTAGAGCTGGCTTTCTCAGGTACCTGTAGGGACCAACCTTGGATACTGTAGGGGAGACTCAATGTATAACCTCTTCTCTTTTCCCTTTGCCTCCCTTCCCTCCCCTGATCTATCATGGCTGTGAAACTGGTACTTTTAAAGCACCGGATTGTCTCAATGCTTGGATTTCATGAACCTCAGTCATAGGCAAGTCCTGATTCTTGGCTCTCTCTCTCTCTCTCTCTCTCTCTCTCTCTCTCTCTCTCTCTCTCTTTCTCTCTCTCTCTCCCTCAGTCCCTGTAGATTGTCAGATCTTTCATCCAAAGCCTGTAGTCTCATCCCTGGACTCCCCCCACATGCACAACTGGAAAGCAGTGTTGCTCTTCCTCACTAGGGTGTAGGGATACATGTGTGTTGTCTCCTTGACACAATATTTTCACCCATAGCCTTTATTTCTTGCATACTTGCCACTCTGTGCTCATTCCCCGATGTTCTCTGAAGAGCTCGGACCCTGCTGCCAAGAAAGCAAGGGAAAACAGGTTTTCAAGTGGGAGGGATGTATTTCACAAGGATCATGCAGCTAGGCATGTAATTCTAGCTCCTCTGGAAGCTTGGAAGTTGAAAGCCTACCTGGGCTATAGAATGAGTTTAAAGTCAGCCTGAGACACGGTCACAAAAAACAAAAGTGTAGGACTGGAGAGATGGCTCAAAAGTTAAGACTCTGCCTTGCAAACAGAAGGACCTGAATTCAGATCCCAGGTCCCAGGTAAAAATGCCAAACAGAATGCCTGTTCTGGTCCTAGTGGGCAGAGCCTGGGAAATCCCAGAGTGAAGCAAAAAGGAGGCAGAAGCAGCCCAGGATAATTCCACAAGTCACCCTAGGTCCTCCACAGGCGTCCACAGTATCTTCTGATACACACACACACACACACACACACACACACACACACACACACATACAGAATTTTTAAAGCATTTTCAAAAATGGAGGACTAAGATGACTGAAGGGTAAAGCCTTTGCCTTGCAAACAAAGGGCCTGGTTTTGGGTCCCCAGTTCCCACATAAAAATGCCAGGAGTATTTCTAAGCACTGGAAAGCGGAGCCTGGGAAACCTCAGAGCGAAGCGATAAGGAGATTGAGTGATCCAAAATGAATCCCTAAGTCACCCTTAGGCATCCACAAGCACATACTCAAGGTGTCCTCTGGTACGCCCAATTACACATGTGCAAAAGAAAATGGATGGATATAGAAGAATGATACCCACAGTTGACCTCTGGTACGCATAGGACAAGAAAAAAAAAAAAAAAGCAGATGCATGTGGGGGAATCCATGAGACCACAGGCTTTGGAGGAAAGCAACACCTCCATCCTGGAAAACTTGCACAGTACCAACAGCTGCCCCAAGGGGGCGGTGTGCAGCCATCACTCAGGAATCAGGCAACTCCACAAGCCTGGACTATGAGGTGTAACCAAGTTATGTTCAAAAAGCGAAGAGAAAGCAGAGGTGGGAGGGTTTCCTACACCTTCACAAGACATGTGACACTCACACCCCTCCTGACAAAATGGCCAGAGCATAAGACATAGTGTCCATGCCTGAGGCGCAAGCTTTTAGAAATTCTTGATTTGCCAAGATGGTGGAAATGTGGTATAGAGCCATCAGGAAGCTGTCCCAAGTTAAAGTAAGCTGTAGATGGCTCCGTTGGTGAAGTGCTTGCTGCACAAAGTTGAGAACCCAAATTTGGATCCTCAGCACCCACAGACAGGCCAGGCATGGCAGTGCACCACTGAAACCACAGTACTTGGCCTGTAAGCATGAGGACCAGGGGTCATATCCTCAGAAACCAGGTAAAAGCCAGGCAGGTGTAGCGACCGCTTGCCATCTTAGCACTCAGGAGACAAAGATAATTTAAAAAAAAAATCCCCAGAGCAAGCTGGCTAGCTAGCCTAGCCAATTAGTAAACTTTAGGTTCAACCGAGATACTCTGACTTAATAATGAAGGCAGAGAGCAATCAAAGAAGACACCCCACATCAACTTTGGACCTCCACACCCATGTGAACATATGTATGTCCATACCTATACATCCATGCACACACACACACACAAACCATTCGCAATGTTCATACAATAAATAAAAGAAGATGGAGAATGATTGATGAAGACAGGCGGATCCCTGGAAGTTGCCAGCCAGCCAGTCTAGCCAAATCAGCGATCCAGAGTTGGGAGATGGCTGAGCACTTGCCATGCAAATGTGAAGACTGGAATTTGAATTTGAGGCACCCACATATAGGTCAGGCAGGTGTAACAGCATGCCTGTAATTCCAGACTGTGGAAGGCAGAGACAGTGAATATGTAGAGAAGGCTGGTTAGCTATATGAGCCAAAACAGCAATCTCTGGTCACTAACCTTGGTCCAACACACACACACACATACACACACACATACACACACACACACAAGTGAGGGGAGAAAGTGTGACTGGCTGATCTTACTCATCTCTGGATACCTGCTTCTCTGTCTTTTCAACAAAAAGCAAGAAGGCCTTGATTAGAAAACTTTCTCCAGTCCATGAAACAGCATTGCTTTGTTTGGATTGTGTAATGGTTTCACTGTGAGTGCCCCTCCACCCGCACAGGCTCATATGCTTGACTCCTCAGCTGGAGTTTTTTGGGAAGGTTGTGGCACCTTTAAGAGGTAGAGACTTACTGGAGAAAGGCAAATCTCAGAGGCGGGCCTTGAGGTTTGGTAGCCTGACCCTGCTTCTCTCACTCAGTTTCTCTGTCTGACTTTGATGGCTGTAGGGACCTGAGCCAGTCCTGATTTTGTCTCCACCTATGCCTTATGCTAAGCAAGTCCCACCATAATGGACCATGTACCCTCTGGAACCATGAACCGAATAAATAAATAAATAAGTAAATACTGCTTGTATGAAAATACTGTCTCACAGCAAGAACAACAACAAAAAAGTAACTGCAACAGAAATTGGTAACGAGTGAGGTGTTGCTATGAGACTATGAGAATTTGGTACCAAAAATTGGAATGTGTTATAAAACTGAGAGAATTTGGTAGCGAGAAGAATGGTCATTATTCTGATTTGACTATTGTGTCTTTGGAACTGTTTGGGAGAAACATGGAGAACTTTGGAACCTTGGGCTAGGAAGGTAATTTGTGTCTTGGAAACGGAGTTTAATACACTGTCTCAGTGGCCCACTTGAAAGAGTAATTCTGAGAGAGATTGATAGTGGAGCCCTAGTTTATGATGGTCCAAAGGTAAATAAAGACTGTTTTGGAAACTGGACTAGGGGAAATTTGGATGATGACTTAGCAAACAGCTTAGGTATAGCCTCATGCCCTGAAAACTTGCATGAAGTTGAATTAAAATGTAACAGACTGATATGTTTGACGAGGAAGCTTCAAGACAGCATAGCCTTTTGGCAGCTACTTTTGGGTGCTATTGTTCAAGGTCTACAATGTGAGCAACGAATCAGGCAGAAAGAAATGAAAACTATAAAGTTTGATGAGGAGAAAATATGTGGATGAGATTGTATAAATTGCTATGCCAGGAAAATATGGCAATCATTATTACAGAAATTAGTCCCGCTAAAGAACCAAGTCCTGCTCTTAGAGCAAGAGAAAAGGCTACACCCTGCAGACTTCACCAAAGCTCCAAACTGTAAGAACACAAATTCTTTTGGAAGTAAAGAGCTCTAAATTCAGAGGTCCAAATGGATTTTTGCTCCTTAAAGCAACTGCCCACAGGAGATTTTCCCCACACACACACAAAAAGGGAGGGAGAGAGGGAGGGAGGGAGGGAGGAAAGAAGGAAAGAAGGAAAGAAGGGGGAGGGAGAGAGGGAGGGAGGGAGGGAGGGAGAAAAGAAGGAAAGAGAGAAAGAGAGAAAGGAAGAAGAAAGAAGAAAGAAAGAAAGAAAGAAAGAAAGAAAGAAAGAAAGAAAGAAAGAAAGAAAGAAAGAAAGAGAACCAGTGTGAAACAAGGGAGCTAGTCTGAAACCCCAGATTATAGCAGAACATAGTAGCATCATCCACGAGATACTGAATTTGGAAGCATTAAAGATGCAATGCTGACAAGGTCATGATCTCTTCCTTCATAGTTTCAAAGAGTTACTGAAAGTTAGACAGTGTGTATCAGGGTCAGAGTCTCTGCGGGAAGGTCTCTGTGGGGAGATCATTGCATGATGTGGAGTTGAAGCTGTTTGTCACTGAGGTGTGAAGATGTTAGAGATGTCAGACTCATCATGGGACATCTGCAAGGAAAGTTATATACCATAGGAGCAGCCGGCCCAAGAGAAATATGTGTGCTGCAGGCAGTTATGCTGGAGGGTGAAAACACTAAAGCTCTTTGGGAACTTAGATAATTCCAGTGGGAAGCTTATATGCTGGAACTGGAGCTGCAAAGATTTGGAAAACCGTACTGGTTTTTGGTCTTGTTATGATCTGATGGTTCCTGAACATTCCCCCATTCTCTCCTTTTGGAATGGAAATATTTACACGGTTGCATGGTATGTTGCTATTGCATTGTGTGATGGAAGTAAGTAATTTTCTTTTAATAGGAGCTCACAATTAAGACACTGCCTTGAGTCTCAAGAGACTTTGGACTTTTATTTAGTGTGCGTGTATCAGAGGGCACTTTATGTCCCTGTGGAAGACCAAGGGTGACTTCAGGAATCATCCTGGATTCTTTCTACCTCCTTGCTTTGCTCTGGGATTTCCCAGGCTCTGCCCACCAGGGCCAGAAGTGCAGGCTGCCACCGGTTTTGCCTGGCATTTTTTATGTGGGATGTGGGATCTGAACTCAGGACCTTCTGCTTGTAAGGCAGAGTGCTAACCTCTGAGCCATCTCTCCAGCCCAAGAGACTATGGACTTTTAAACTGCTATAGTCTAGGGGGACTTTTAAAGTTGGACTGAGTACGGTTTACATCATCAGGTAGCCATAAACCCATGTGGTCCAAGGGACAGATGTCATGGTTCAAATATGAACACAAACTCACGTATTTGAGTTCTTAGCTGGTGTTAGTTTAGGAAGGCTATGGCACCTTTAAGAAGCAGAGACTTGGTGGAGGAAAGAAGATGGGGGGCGGGTCTTGAGATTTGGTAGCCCTGCCCTACTTCCTCTTACTTTCTGTCTCTTATGGCTTTGGTGACCTGAACCAGCCTCCTGCTTCTGCTTCCTTCTGTTACATGATTCCTGCCATAATGGACTAGATCCTATCTCTAACCAAAAGTCAAATAAATACTCCTTTCTCCCCTAAGCTGTTTGTGTGAAAATATTGCCCACAGCAAAAGAAGGGTAACTACAACTACATTCTGTTCCTTTTAAATGACACTGGTATCTTAGTCAGTATTTAAATGGTTTTCTTTTTGACACAGTATATTGCTATGTAGCCTAGGCTGGCCTCCACGTCCTGGTCCTCCAGCCTGGAGACCTCCCCAGCTGTCATAGCTGATTGACTGGTTTACATTTTCCCTCCCTCCATCTCTCTTTCCTTCTCTTTCTTGTGGGAAGCAAGGTCCAGCAATGTTGCCTAGACTGGTCTCAAACTCAGCGTCTTGCCCGTGCTTCTTGAATGCTGGGATTATAGGTGTGCACCATCATGCCCAGCAAAATTACTTTTCTTTTTAAATTATGTATGTATAGATTTTGAGAGGGAACATACATACATGCCATGGCATATGGACCGTGGTCAGAGAACACCTTTCTGAAGTCACTTCTCTCCTTCCACTCTGCCGGCTTCTGGGGATCAAACTCAGGCCACCAGGTACTTACCCACTGAGCTATTTCACTGACTCCTAAATTCCTTTTTTCAATTCTCTGGTCTCTGTTTTGCTCTCATGTCTTCCAGCATGTATGACTTGGGCAGGCCACTCCTGGTGTCAGTGCTGAAGCATTGAAAAGGGGTCTGAACACTTGGGGTGCGTGAGAACCCCTAGCTGTGGTTAAAGCCACCGGGGAGAAGGCAGTGCCCTTGCTGGAACAAGGAAGTGGGAAAGCTTGAAGTCCAGCACATCCTCACCACACAGAGCCCTGGGTTCTACAGCGGGCTGTGCTTGTCAGGAGGACCCAAGTCAAGTGATCTAGCACCAGTATGTGCTGGGTGTGGCAAGATACACCTCAAACCTGGGGGAGGGGGAGATGAGTGGATTCTTGGAGCTCACTGGCCAACCAGGTTCCATTCATGAGTTCCAGATTCAGTGAGTCTCAAAAAGCTAAGGTGGAAGATACCTGACATCAGCTCCTGATTGCCACACACAAACACACATGTGCATGCAAGCAAACATGGTTTGTACACAGGGTTGGGGCAAGAAGGTCTGTGGAAGGCTAAGGTTTGCACTCCATAGCAACAGGCTGCCTCAAGAAAAACAAAACTCAAAGCTGGGACTGTAGCTTGTGGGTTCCATCCCCAGTACCCGACATGGTTGCACATACCTGTCAACCCAGGACTAAGGAGGTAGAAGTGAGAAGATCAGGAATTCAAGGTCATCTTTGGCTGTCCAGTGAGTTAGAGTCTAGCTTGGGCTACATGAGACCCTGTCTCCAAAACAAACAGTACTCACTTTGGCAGCACACACACACACACACACACACACACACACACACACACACGAAAAATCAACAGAAAGAGTTATGAAGATGCTCAGTGATTAGAGCTCTTGTCTCACAAGACCCAGGTAAAAAGGACCCAGGTTTGGATCTCTGGATCCCATGCAAAAATGCAGGTTGAGTCTAGTGCCCTCTTGTAGTTCTAGTCCTGGAAAGTGGAGCCTGGGAATTCCCAGAGCAAGTTGACTAGCCAGACTAGCCCAAAGGGCATGCTCAAGGTTTAATTGAAGACCTAGGTTCACAGCAGTAAGTGGAATCATTCCTGATATCACTCTTGGGACTTCACAGGCACATACACTCATATGTACTAGTGTATGTATACTACCTGCACACACATGGACACCACCCACATGCAAACATATAACATACCATATAAACACATATGTCAAGGAAGGAAGGAAGGAAGGAAGGAAGGAAGGAAGGAAGGAAGGAAGGAAGGAAGGAAGGAAGGAAGGAAGGAAGGAAGGAAGGAAGGAAAGAAAAGCTCTCAGGCAAAACATAAAAGGCAAGGTATGTGCTGTGTCTCGGCACTTTTTTTATTTTTCCTGTTTTGTTTCTCACTTACCAACACACGTGTAAAATGTGGCAAGCTGTGTTAGTAAAAGAGAAGCAGGGAAGGATGGAGGGGGGGTGCAGGACCCAAGCAGCCGCAAGGGGGAAGACGGATCAAATGGCATAGGGAGTGGCTGGGGGGCCAGTGGATGGCCTCCCCCACCGCGTGTCTTCCTGCAGGAAGCCTGCATTTGCTGCTCTGACCAGACTTGCCTCAGATGACTTGGTAATCGTGGTTTAAAACATTTCTGTGGCTCTTAATCCTTGTCTTTGTCACCAACATTTCTTCCCACACCCACAGCCAGAGACAAGGCTGCCCGACCCAAGAGACCGCTAACTCTGACTCACGCAGTGCCCACTCTGTGGGCAACATCCAACCAGGCCAGGGTGGGAAGGTACCTGGAAGTTCTTTGCAGACTCTGTCCCTCTTTTGGAACTTGGAGAGCTCTCCCAGAAGGCCTTCTGCTTTTGCCATAGGACAGATATAGCTCAACAGAGGCCTTGAACCGGCTTCTAATGCTGTGGATCCCTGGGCTCCCTAGAGGGGAGGTTTTAATCTGCGAAGAGGAAGGCTTCCTGACATTCGTTTGCATTGACCCCTTGGGCACTCACTGTGACTTTGTGACTATAAACAACAGATTTTTTTTTAGAACTACATCTGCCCACCCTGGCACCTCATCTCATGGCAAATGCCAAATAGGGCAATTCACTGCCTTGATTTTCTGCATGATGAAGGCCAGTTTCCTTTCCCATTCTTCTGTTTCATTCCTTTTTGTTCTTTTTTTAAGGCAGGGTCTCACGTAGCCCAAGCTGGACTTCCAGTTCCTTAGGAAACTTTCATTCTTGCTGCCTCTACCTCCCACGCGTTGGGATGAATCAAACCCAAGGCTTCATGCATGCCAGGCATGCACTCACCCACACAGCCACATCCCCAGCCCTCTTTTTCCCTTTTCTTCTAGAAATTTCCTGGAGGATCCATTCTTTTCCCATCTCAAGCCACACACTTTATTCTCACACTGGTGTTTGGTCCATAGCAAAAAGGGCACCAGTTTTTGGACACTGGAAGAATTCTAACTCAAATTTTCCCAGGGAGAGGGTGGTGGGAAGCTTGAGCAGCCTTGGTGAACTCACAAGGCGCTGAACTCTCATGGGTGTGTTTCTGAGAAAGGGAAACTTGGCATTTGGGGTGGGGGGAGAGACTCTGGAGAAGGATAGAAGTCTTCTAATTCCAGGATATCCAGAAAGACCTTCAATTGCAGTCAAGACCGTGAACTGATGTCAAAGTGTCAGTCTAAGCATGAGAGCAGGAGAGTGCCCGCCTGCCATGCGCGCAGCCTTTGGTTCCATCCTCAATATGCCAAAGTGTAGGCTACTCTCCCACTCCACTAGGGGCCTCACAGGTGCTGGAACCTTGCAACACCCCCCACTCTCACATATGCTCTAAGTCTGACGCTTCCTGATTGGCTACCCTCCCATGCTGAGGCACGGCTGGCGCATCAGGAGGCCTTGTCGCCAGATGTCCCCGAGGCCTGCTGAGTGCGGGTGGGGACGCTGGCGGGCGCGGGCCGCGAGGGGCGCAACAGGCCGAGGCCCCGCGATCGGCCGGCTCCGTGGAGCTGGCGCTCGTGTCGGCGGATCTGCACCTTGTGGCGGAAGCGCTCGCCGCAGTCCTCGCACACATAGGGCCGCTCGCCCGAGTGCGTGCGCCGGTGGCGCAGCAGGTTGGATGACACGCTGAAGCGCTTGCCGCAGTCGCCGCAGGCGTAGGGCCGCTCGCCCGTGTGCGTGCGCTGGTGCTGCACGAGCGCCGAGCTCTCACTGAAGCGCTTGTTGCAGTAGGTGCAGGCGTAGGGCTTCTCGCCCGTGTGGATGCGCTGGTGCGTCACCAGGTTGGAGTGCTGCGAGAAGCCCTTGCCGCACTCGCCGCAGCGGTGCGGCCGCTCGCCCGTGTGCGTGGCCTGGTGCCGCACCAGGTCCGTGCTGCGGCTGAAGCCCTTGCCGCACTCGGCGCAGATGGTCGGCCGGTCTCTGGCCCGCCGCCGCCGCCGCTGCCTGGCGGGGGTTAGCGCCGCGCTGCCGGCCGGGCCCGGGATGGCGACCACGGTGGACGTGGTCACGGCGGGCAGCACCATGAGCTCTTGCAGCACCACGTAGCCGGGAGGAGCCACCACGACGGCCGCCGGAGCCCCCGGGACAGTTGTCCCGCCGCCGGCTGGGGCGGGTACCAGCTCCAGCTGCAGCTCAGGCTGCACAGGCGTCAGCTCCAGCTGCACCTCCTGCTCCTGGGCTCCAAGCTCCACGGGCGTCAGCTCCAGCTGCACCTCCTGTTGCTCCAGTTGTTGCTGCTCCAGCTGCTGCTGCTGCTCCAGCTGCTTCTCCAGCTGATGCAGCTGCTCCTGCAGTTTGAGCTGCAGCTGCCGCTGTTCCTGTTGCCGCTCCAACTCCTGCTGCCTCTCTAGCTCCTGCCGCTGCTGCTCCAGCTCCTGCTCGGACCCCATTTCCACTGGCATGAGCTCCAGCTCCACTTCCTCCTCCTCTTCTGGCTCCAGTGGAGGCTGCTGCAGTTGCTGTTGCTGCAGCTGCTGTTGCAACAACTGTTGCTGCTGCTGTTGTAACAGCTGTTGCTGTTGTTGCTGCTGCTGCTGTTGTAACAGCTGTTGCTGCTGCTGTAACTGTTCCTGCTGCTGCTGCAGTAAGAGCTGCTGCTGGATCTGTGCCTGTTGTTGCTGCAGCAACTGCTGCTGGATCTGTGCCTGTTGTTGCTGCTGCAACAGCTGCTGCTGTAATTGTCCCTGCTGCTGAAGCAACAATAGCTGTTGCTGTTGCAATTGCTGCTGCTGCAATTGTCCCTGCTGTTGCAGCAGCTGATGCTGTTGGAGCAGCTGCTGCTGCTGTAGCTGTTCCTGCTGCTGCAAAGCTTGCTCTTGCACTTGCAGCTGCACTAATTGTTGCTGTGGAACTTGCAGCTGCTGTAACTGTTCCTGCTGCTGATGCAATAGTTGGCCTTGTACCTGCTGCTGCAATACTTGCTCTTGCACTTGCACTAGTTGTTGCTGAGGAACTTGCTGCTGCTGGAACTGTCCCTGCTGCTGCAATGCTTGCTCTTGCACTTGCTGCTGCACTGGTTGTTGCTGTGGAACTTGTAGCTGCTGCTGCAACAGTTGCTGCCCTTGCACTTGCTGCTGCTGCACTAGTTGCTGTGAAACTTGCAATTGCTGTAACCGTTCCTGCTGCTGTGCTAATTGTACTTGCGGCTGCTGTAACTGTTCCTGTTGTTGCAATGCTAGTTCTTCCCCTTGCTGCTGCACTGGCTGCTGCTGCTGCAAGCGTTCCTGTGGCTGCAGTTGTTCTTGCCCTTGCTCCTGCTGCTGCAATACTTGTTCTTGTACTTGCAGTTGCTGCATCTGTTCCTGCTGCTGTTTCAACAGTTGTCCTTGCACTTGCTGCTGCGATACTTGCTCTTGCACTTGGGGCTGCTGCACTAATTGTTGTTGAGGAATTTGCAGTTGCTGTAACCGTTCTTGCTGCAGAGATAGTTGTGGCTGAACTTGCTGCTGCTGCAACTGTTCATGTTGTTGTGATACTTGTTCTTGCACTGGTTGTTGCTGAGGAACATGTACCTGCTGCTGCTGCAACAACCGTTGTCCTTGCACTTGCTGTTGTGATACTTGCACTTGGGGCTGCTGCACTAGTGGTTGCTGAGGAACTTGTAGCTGTAACTGTTCCTGCTGCAGTGACAGTTGTTGCTGAGCTTGGTGCTGCTGCAACTGTTCGTGCTGTTGCAAGACTTGTTCTTGCACTTGCTGCTGCACTGATTGTTGTTGAGGAACTTGCAGCTCCTGTAAGTGGTTTTGCTGCTGCGGTAACAGCTGTTGCTCTTGCCCTTGCTGCTCCTGCACTTCCTGCATTTGTGCTCTCAGCTCCTGGTATTGCATGGGTTGCGGGTTTTCATGATGTTCTTCTTGTGGCTGAGTCAGCTGCTGTTGCCCATCTTGCTGCTGCAGCTGCTGTGGTGCTTCTGACTGATGTTCTAGCTGTTGGTTCTGTGGTTGCTCCTGCTGTTGCGATGACTTGCACTGCAGCTGTCGCTGGGGCTCTGGCTGTTGTTCCAACTCTTGTAGTCCCGATTCCTGCTGTCCTGGTCGGGTTTCTTCATTGCTGCTGCTTGCCCCCACTGGAGCTGCGACAGCTGGTGGTGGTGGGCTTCCACTCCCCTCCTGAACCTCTTCCTCTTCCTGACTCTCACTCCCACCACTGCCACCTGGAGTGGAAATGCAGGAGACCAGGGGAGAAGATCTGTAGGCAATAGTCCAACCCCCCAAACCCTTAAAGATGCACTAAGGAACTCTCAGCAGGGGCCCCAACACTTTGGATGAAATGACAACAGTACATGATAGAAACTGAAATACTGGGCAAAGGGAACTTGGAAACATGCCTCACTCAGACCGTTTCTCCAGGTTTCCTTTCATACCATCCCATGCTTAGATCTTGGCATTGATACCAGAACGGATGCTCAGGCTCCCACTCCTATTCCCTGAGGGGTCCCTGGATGGGACCTCCATCCCTATCTAGTGCAACCAACTGCTCCAGTGGCCAAGCCACACACCCCACGCTGAACTCTGACCTCAGTGATGGTTATTCCTTGTGTGTAAATAAAGTATTTCTTTGGAAAAGACACCATAGTTTCTTTAAACATCACCTAAGTATCAGGGAGAACACCAGGATTCATCTAGGGAGTCAGTTCAGAATCTAACTCTAAAGAGCTGAGGACACAGTAGCACATCCCACATGAGAGGTGGAAACAAGAGCATCAGGACTTTGAGACACCAGGGACAAAGAGATGAGTCAGTGATCTAACTGCTTTCCACGCAAGAAAAAGGACTACAGTTCAGATCCTCAGGCTCCCATGGTAATGCCAGGTGAATGTGGTGACCCACTTGTAATTTCACCCTTAAAAGACAGAGCCTGGGCATTCTCAGAGCAAGTTGGATAGCTGGACTAGCCCTATTGGTGAGCTCTGGGTTTTATTAAAAACCCTGCCTTAGAAGAAAAGAATAAAATAGAAGAACAAGAGAATGGATCCCAATATTGACCTTAGACTTTCACGTACATGCATGCGTCCTCAAACAAGCGCGCGCGCGTGCACACACACACACACACACACATACACACACACACACACACACACGTGAAATCCCTTTTGCCAAAAGAGCTACATCTTTCTCCCAGGCGTGGTGGGACCTGGGGAGAAAGAACACAATGTCGCCGGGATTATGGGCCTCCCACTCCTGTGTGACATTTCCTACCTCCTCAACGTACATACATTCAGTTTCTCATCCGAGTATTAAATATTGTGCTGCAAGATTTTTTTTTTTGAGATAGGCTCTTAGGTAACCCAATTTGGCTCTGAGTTCTCTATTGTAGCCAAGGCTAACCCTGAACTCTTGATCCTTCTGTTTCCATATCCCCAGTGCTGGGGGGACAGGCCTGAGTTGTCACACCCAGTTTCTCATTTTTCCATGTCTGTTTCCAACAGCGACTCTTCCAAGATAATTTTATTAATTTTGTAATGCAAAGCAGAAGTTGGACTAGCAAAATATCAATGGCTGGTGAGATAGCTCAGTAGATACGGTTCCTGTTCACATACCTGAAGATCTGAGTTTGATCCCCAGAAGCACAGGATGGAAGGAGAAAACTAATTTCTGAAAGCTGTCCTCTGACCTCTGCCTGTGCCCCTCAGCATGCTTATACCTCTCTTTCTCTCAAATAAAAAAGTATTTATAAAAACAAATTTAAAAATCTAAGCACTCTGAAGGCTGAGGCAGGCTAATGGCGAGTTTGTAGACTAACCTGAAGCACACAGTGAGATGCTGTTTCAAAAAGAATAAAAATAAAGATATCTACCTGTACATACCTGTTTTTTAGAAAAACTATTTCTGATAACCTTCATGGGTTGGTGGGTGCTTATTTCATAGACACTCCTACCCGTTGCAGTTAGTAGATGAAGATGACCATAAAAATCTGTGTCAGTGTCTCTCAGAAACCCTTTTTTTCTATTTGTCCTGGGAGCTGGAGTAAGGACCCCACATCTATGTGGATGCCTTTATTTCCAGAACAGTCACATGACTCTACTAGTGGTAGAGGACTGATTTTCTAGTCCTGGAAAACAGAGTCTGGGAAATCTAGAGTAAAGCTACAAGGAGTTTAAGCAATCCAGGATGAGTCCCACAGAAGTGCCCGCTAGCACACACATATGCACACACGTGCTTTGAATTGGCCCTATAGTCACCTAATGTGTATATTCTCTACAGTTAAATGCACAAATGGCAAGAGTACATTGTAGTCACATGTCCCCATACAATCCCTCCAATTTCCCCCTTCTCTTCCTTTCTACTTTGGTTTGCTTGTTTTGAGATTCTCATTGTTAATAGCCCAAGCTGCCTTCAAAATGCACTATGTAGCCTAAGCTGTCCAACTGCAACACTCCTGCCTTGGCCTCCGGTGCTTGGAAAAGATGCCACAGAGCCATAGTCTCAGACATGAGGGACAGATTGAGCCATCTGCCCCTTGGCTCAATCCAGCACCAGGTGGGGGGAATGGCAAGGGGCAGTAGAGGACCCCCTGGAACACTTGACCTGCAGGGACAACTGAGAAGCAGGTTAGAGTCAGCCTGGGTATGTGTGTGAAGGTGTGTGTGTGTGTGTATGTGTGTGTCAGGACTGAGGCTGTGATACTGTCAGGATACCACTCCCCAGCAAGACCCTAGACTGAAGGCCACCTTGGAAGACTCCTAGGGAAACCGCTATATGGAACTCAGGTAGCCGAGACGGAGCACCAGGGTACACAAATGGGGGGTGAACAACTTTCAGAGTCAGTTTTCTCCTTCCTCCATGTGGGCTGCCAGGGAGTGAACTCAAGTCACCAGGTCTGCAGGTTGCCAGGTTTGTGAGCAGGTACTATGTGGGGGCTGGATAGACAGCTGAGTGGATAGGGCTTTTCCTCCAACCATGAAAACTGACATTCAGAACCTCAGAACCCTCAACCCACATAAAAGTCAAACAGGCAACTTTCAGAAGTCAGTTCTCTCCTTCTACCATGTGGGCTTCTGGAGATCGAATCTGGGTCATCAGGTCGGCAGGTTGCCAGGTTTTTGAGCAGACATCTTGACTGGGGGCTGGAAAGGTAGCTACAGTGGATGAGGCCCTTGCCCCACAACCATAAGGAGTGGAGTTCAGATCCTCAGAACCCACGTTAAACCCAGGTAGGCATAGTGGTTGCCTGCATTTCTAGCACTTGGAAGGTAGAGACAGGTGATCCCAAAGGCAAGTTGCCTATCTAGCTTAGCCCATTGGTGAGCTCTAGATTTGACAGAGAAACCTTAATGATAAAAGTGGAAAGCAATGTATGAAGACACCAGATGTCGATTTCAGATCTCCACGTGCACCCATGAACATGTGGGCACCATACACAGGTAAGCTCACACATATACAACACATACACACCTCACAACACACATGCAACGCAGAGAATCTTTTCAGGGAGCCTCCCCATCTCCCAATACACAGCCCTCACCTGAGAGGGTGTCCGGCCCTGGGCCTCCATCTTCAAGACATCGAAGTTCCAATACGAAGGTCTCTGTAGCAGGGCCTACCTCCATCCTGGCTGTCACACCAGGATCCTGGGGAGCAGACTGTGCTGAGAGAAAGAACCGAGGCTGTATAGGGAAGAGGTAGTGGCACTTCTTGAACTCCCATGACTGCACCCGTACCTCCTGAATAGACACAGTTCTCCTCAGCTGGCCAGTGGTCACGGCTGCTCCTCAGATAAAACTGTGGGAGCCAGCCCCTTACAAGGCTGGAAGCTGGAGTCACAGAGGGGAGTCACAGGTGTGTGTGGGGGACAGTGCTCTTGGATAAAAGAGTTTGCCTATGTCAAACCCCCTGGTCTCCTTTCAAAGCATGAACAATCTTGTTGATGTCCCAGGCCTGCTCTGGAGGCTCCAAAGCCACACTTGTCCACGCCAAGACAGATGTCCAGAGCACTGTAACCCATATAGCAAAGGCCACCTGCAGGCCCGAGTTTCCAAGAGCCCATTCCTGTAGAGGTGGCTTCACACCTAGGCCCCACTACTCAACCCAAGCTGACCCCAGCTCCCTGTGGGCCTTTAGAAGCAAGGGAGAACCTTCCTGAGAGAAGCTCCCCCTCCGCCTTCTCCATCCCCACATCCCTAGCCAGCAGGCCTCACCTGGTAGAGCATTTCCTGCTGGCAGCAGCCTCTATACTAGGGGAGGTGTGGTCAGTCTTGGCTGCAAGGTGAAGGCCACGATGTTCAGCTTTCAGGAGACACCTCCATCCAAAAGGGCTGGCCCAACCCGGGGGGGGGGCCCTTTCTGGGTACTCCGGAGGGTCTTCGCTGTGGGGACTGCTGAAGTCGCCCGGGGCCAAGACAACCGGTAGAGTGGAGTTCCCAGGCAGAAGTTGGTGTAGACTCTCGCATGGGGACCGGGACGAGATTCAGAGCTGCGGATCCGGAGAGGCGATCAGGGTCGGTCCCGGTGACCCATCGAGCGCAGCAGGGCCCGAGCCGGTTCCCTAGATCGGTCCGGCGGGAATCGAGTGACACGGGTCCTAAGCGATCGCGGGCCACAGGTGCCCGGGAGCCCCGTGGGTGGCCCTGCACCGGGGCGGGGTAGGGGGGCGGGCACCGAGGCAACCCGGGTTCCCTACTCGATCGCCCGCCAGCCGGTGCGTGCGTCCGTGCGGGCAGCGGCCGGGCCGGGGGCGGGGGCGCGGGGGCCGGCACAGGAAGTCCCCCCGGCATCCGCATCCTGTCCCCCGCCCCTGCCGCCCGCCGCGCCCCCGCGCCCCGGCCCCCGCTGCCACCGCCGCTGCCTCCGCCGCTCCCGCCGCCGCCGCTCTAGGCCGCCGCCACTAGCTCTGTGGGCTTAACCCTTCCCCACCCGGCCACTCACCGGAGCCAAAGGTTGGCAGGGGAGGACGGGATGCGCGGCCTGGAGTGCGTCCCGGGTCTGAGCCGGGACTGCGCGCAGCGCTCAAACGCATTTCTTGGTGCGCGTATCCGCGCGCGCCGCTGTTGGAGACTGTCGCGGCATCGGTGCAAAAGGGTCTCCCATCCAGGCCTAGGCAACCTCCAAAGAATAGGCATGGCTTCGGGGTGCTCCTGGTAGGAGTACTGATTGGGGCTAATTAATACCTCATTAGAGGATGCTCAGTTAATGAGGAAGCTCCATCCTAGCCCCAGCAGGTTCAGAACAGACCTAGCTCACACTGGCACTTGAGTTGGTCCTGAGAGACAGGTGGAGAGTTTATACCACCTCTATCAGAGACATTCTCCTGAACTGACGGTGCCTCTCCGTTGCTCTTGGTGGGTCCCCTTCTCTCCTTCACTCTCGGTCCTACTCCAGGCTCTTCACTTGGAAGTCTGGGAGGTCCCCTCAGTGACTTCCTGGAGTCTCTAACCTCTCCCTCCTGCTGGATTCTTTCCATTCGTGTTTATGTCTCCTCTGGACCCTCCCATCTTCAAAACAGGAAGTTCCACTGCTGTCATCTGCCCACCCCCTTTCCTGCTCCCACCAGCCTCATCACTCCACCCAGACAGTTCCAATATCACCAACAACCTGATCTGCTTCAAGGTATCGCCAGCCATTTTTGCTGGGCTGCATCGTAGTCCATTCTGATTCTGACAACCGTCTTTTCTTTCTCCAAGCCCATCGCTGGCTTTGCATAATTACCATGTAATTGTGTGCAGGGGATTTGTAAACGCAACAGTATTCTGTCCACGACTCTTTATTTTTGCCCCTCTGATTTTTGTGTATGTGCACATGCATGTGTGTGAGTAGAGGCAGAGACTGACATCTGGTGTCTTCGTCAATCCCTCTTCACCTTATATTTTGAGTCAGTGTCTCTCATTGAATCTGCAGCTTGCTGCTGATTGGCTATACTGACTGGCAAGTTCCATCTGTCTCTTATTCCCAAGCTGTGGGAATATAGCATATACCATTAGATGGAAATGCAAGGATTGGGGTGTAGTTTAACTGCATGCATGAAGGTCTGATCCTCTGGGTTTGATCCCAGCTCAAAAAGCAAAGTAGAGCTTTTTATATATATATATTTTGTGACTTGATCTACTGAATTATCAAGCCTAGGCGGATGATGGGAGATTTCAAACTTGCAGCCAGTTGGCTAGAAGTGTGGTGGCCTGGGGACCCTGCAACCTGTAGCTGGCATCTGAATAGAGGACAGTCTCTTCAGCGACTGCTCACACCTAACCTGTGAAGTCTGCCTTGATTCTGGGGGTTACCGTTTCATGTTAGATTAAACCCTTGCTTCCTTTTTCCACAGTAACATCCATGGAAATATCCTTAGCGGCTGAGCACATGGTCTTTTCCTTACTTCTTTCTGGTGTTAATCAATCACTGCTTTCTTTTCTTTGTTTTGATTTAGTCTTTAAGTCCATTGGTAAATCTGTTCATATCTCTCTTTGGCTCTTTGGTTTAACTTATCAGAATCAAACTAATCAGAAACTGATTTCTTTTTGTTTTGCTTTCTTTTGGGGAGTTCCTTTGAGATAGGGCCTTGAGCTCGCTCTATAGCCAAGTCTGATCTTGAATGCCTGCCTCCACTTCCTAAGTGCTGGGACTTGGGAAGTCTCAGCCACAGCATCTAGTTTATTCAGTGTTGGGGATTGAATGAAGAACTTCACAAATGTTATGCAGGCACTGTACTGACCAAGTTATACCCTCAGCTCAGAAATCTTTTTATGGCGGCTGGAGAGAAGACTCGGGGGTTAAGCCTCTACCTCTAAAGAAGGGGAACCTGGGCTGGAGAGGTGGCTCAGGGGTTAAGCCTCCGCCTTGCAGGCGGAAGGTCCTGAGTTCGGATCCCAGATCCCACGTATAGACGCCAGGCGGAAGCGGGGGTGGCCTGCGCTTCTGGTCCTGGTAGGGCGGAGCCTGTGAATCCCGGGGCAGAAGGAGGTGGAGGCGCCCATGGTGATTCTACACATACACACACACACAGACACACGCGTGCGCGCACGTACACACGCACATGCACACAGTTGAATAAATAATAATAATAATAAAAAAAAATTTAAAGAAGGGGAACCTGAATTCAGCTCCCAGATCCCACTAAAAGTGCCATGCGAAATGGCAGTGACCCTGCACTTCTAGCTCTAGCTCTTCTAGGCAGAGTGTGGGAAATCCCAGAGCAAAGCACTAAAGTCACGCTTGGTCCTCCACAGGCACCCACAGTGCCTTCTGATACATACATATGTGCATGGGCATGTACACACACACACACACACACACACACACACACACACACAGAGCCAAATAAAAGAAAGAAATCTTTTATGTTGTATGAAGCAGTCATCCTTTTGGAAGCTGCTTCTGCGCAGGCTGCCTGATCAATGCACTTCTCCATTACCACTATTCCAGAACCTTCTGACTTACCCACATTCTCTTGCACTAGCACCGCTTTTCACGGAGCCATCTCTCCCCACCTTCAATCTAAGTTTTATGAAATTACACAGACAGAAGGACCCCAAGTCTGTTACACAGGGGTCTATTAGTAGTTCTGGGCCTCTCTGGTTAATCCTAGGCCCAAGAAAGGAGCAAATGGCGATGTGAGGGAGAGACGCCACCGCCTTGCCATTACAGCTGGAAACTCGGAAAATACAAAAAATGAGGAGAGATGCTCAGTGAAGAACCTACTGCACAGGCCCGAGGACCTTAGTTTGTATCCTTGCAACCACATAAAAAGCCATTCATGGTGGCATGCATTTGTAGTCTAGTGCTGGAGAGATGGAAATAGATCCAAGGGCTCACTGGCCAGCTAGCCTAGCCACATGGGTGAGTCTCAGATTCGGTTGATTGGTCCGGTCTCAAAAATAAAAAAAAAAAAAAAAACCAAAGTGGGCGCCTAGAGAGCCGGCTCAGTAGTAAAATACTTGCTACACAACCAAAAGACTATAAAATACTGCTATGGCAGCTCATTGGCGATTCAGTCTCTGAAATGGAATCCTGGGAATCCCAAAAGCCAGGGGACTAAGCAGAGCAGCCCTGTTGGGAGTTCTGAGCTTAAATAGAGATCTGACCTCCAAATAATATGGTGAAAAATTGATCAAAGATGATTCCTGACATCATCCTTGGGCTTCCACATGTATACATGTGCATGTATGCCTAAGCACATACAAACTCATATACACAAAAACGTACCCCTCACACACATACACATAAAAAATGGAAAAAGAAAAAAATAAGGTGGAGAGTGATTGAGGATGTCAGTCTCTGGCCTTTGCGCGCACATTTACATGTACATTTATAAACCACACACAATGCTACACAAATTTTTTCCATCTTTATACATACATGTGTTTGTCTATGTATGGGTGTACATATAAAAGTGCAGGTGGAGGGTTTTGGTTAATATCAGGATTCATCCTTGATCACTCTTCCCCCTTATTCTTCCCAGCAAGTCTCATATTAAACCCAGAGCTCCCTGATAGGGTTAGTCTGGCTAGCTAACTTGCTCTGGGGATTCCCAGGCCCTGGTTTTCTGAGGCTGGAAGTACAAATGGGCATCACACTCATCCGGCATTTTTTAGGTGGGATTGGGATCCAGATTCCACACCTCTTGTTTGTATGACAAGTGCTTTAATCACTGAGATATGATGGACAGATGGATGGACGGATAGATGGATAGATAGATCGATATAGATAGATAAGTAGGCAGATAGATAACATAGATAGAAAGTATGTAGATAGATAGTAGCTAGATCTATAGATAGATTGATAGATGATAGGAGAGATGGCTCAGAGGTTAAGTCTCTGCCTTGCAAGCAGAAGGTCCTGAGTTTAGATCCCCAAGTACTTCCAGTCCTGGAAGGTGGAGCCTGGGACACTCCAGAGCAAAGCGAATGAGGAGGTAGAAACAATCCAGCGTGATTCCCGAAGTGACCCTTGGGCCTCCACAGACACACACAGTGCCCTCTGACGCACACACAGAATGGTAAGTACATCATAGGTATTGTCACAACTAGAGTGAGTTGTGTCCCACAGTTTCGTATGTTCAAATCTTTAGCTGTGGGAAGGTTGTGACACCTGTAGGAGGCAGGGCTGGAGGAAGACACGTGACAGAGACGGGCCTTGGGGTGGGGTCGTTTTGCCCTGCTTCTGTCACAGTCTGCTCTGTAGTCTGCTGCTTGCTTTCTCTGCCCCCCTGACGGCTGCAGTGACCTGACCCCTCTCCAACTTCTGCGCTCGCCATGTCCTTCTTGCCATGATGGATTAGAGCACATAATGGATTCTATATGAACTCTAAGCTAAATAAATCTCTCTTTCTCCCCTAAGTTGTGTTTAAGCATTGTCCAGGAGCAGAAAGGTAGGTGTAAAAGATGACAGATGGTAGATAGGGATACAGATGACTGATAGAAAAGTAGGTAAGTGGATGGATGATGGATGATATTAGCTAGATGATAAGTAGTTAGATAAATGAATAGATGAAGAGGTAGACAATGGGTAGATAAATGGATGGACAGATGATAGATGACAGCTACACAGACGGTAGATGGATAGATGACAGACAGATGATAAATGAACATGGATGATAGCAGGTGGGTGGAGAGGAAAGTCGGAGGGCAAACTAGAATCCTGACTATGTAAATGTCTCCCTTTCCACTGGCCTTGGTCACGGGTCACCAGAAGCAGGGACCACAGCTCAAGCGAAAACAGCAAAGCCATTCTTTTCAGGCAAAGAAACCTGGAAGGAGACAGCAGTCCCTGTCCACCCTGAGCCGGGCCAAGCAGGCAGCCATGCAGCAGCTCGTCCTAAAAGAACCCTCAATTTCTGGACTGAGGAGCCAGGCATGACATGTTATTACACCTTCAACTATATCTTAACTTCTATCACCATAGTCTCCAAATGAGCATTTTTAAAAATTATTTCTCTAGTTTTACAAGCATATTGAGTACTGATCCCTGTTTCCCTCCATTCCTACTCTCTTCCCATCCCTCTTTCTTCCCTTCATCAATCCATCCCTCCCTGTCTACTTCCATGGACCCCAGGGTTCCCTCTGGTTTGTCTACTCTTGTGGGGTTTCAGGCTTTTGTGGCATACCAAGTTGGCCCTCTTCGGGCCACCCCACTAATGGGCATTTCCCTTCACTCATCCAGCTTTAGTCCTCAAGGTTTCCACTCTGTTCTCTCTCTCTTGAGTTCCTTGTTAAGTCTATGGGGGCATGTTGGTATGTCAGTCATTATGCAGGTCTGGTAAGGACAAGTCTTACTGCAGCGAATTCCTGGATGCAACAAATGAGCACTGGTTTTGTTGAAATGAAATCTCTCTACATAGCTAGGTTACCCTTGAATTTGCGACCCATTGCTCTGGTCTCTCTAGTGACTGGGATTACAAATGTGTGCCACTCTACCTAGATCCAAACCTGTTCCCTAAGTGAATACTGTGACTGGGATGAGTGAAGCACTTAACGCACAAGCATGAGGACCTGAGTTGGATCACTGTGCAGAGGTGGACACAGGAATATATGCCTGTAAGCACTCCTGTGGTAAGGAAAGAAAGTCAGAAGGCAAAACAGAATCCTGACTGTGTAAATGTCTCCCTAAAAGCACAAGGGCCAGGGAGCCTGGAGTATGTGATAGTAAATGAGAGACCCCGTCTCAAATGCACACTGCACTTCCAAATACACACTGCATCGTGTATGTATGCATGCATAGCATGTGTGTGTGCACATATGGAAACACTTGTGTGCATACATGTAGTGGCCCCAAAATGACATTAGATGTCTTCCTCCATTACTTTATACTGTATGTACGGAGGCAGGCTCTCTCACTGAATCTTGAGTTCAAGATCTGACTAGTTTTAACTAGCCACCTTGCCCCCACCCTCTGCTCCTGAGTGCTGGGATAACAGGCAGCCAGCATACCTGCCAGGCTTCCAGATGGTTCAAGGGATCAGAACCTTGGTCCTCATGCTTGCATGGTGTGCTAGTTAAGAGGTAACAGTACACTTGACAAGTGAAGGATGAGCTCTGAGCACATCTGTGATGGGTTCTTGGTTAAGACAAGAGTAGGCCTGTGGAGGATTATTTGAAATGTGAGGACACAGCTCACGGTGGGTGGGACCATTCCCTACAATGGAGAGTTGGCTCAATACTCTCGCGTAATTTGGCACATTGGTATACAGGCATTCTGAAAAGGAAGTCTGTGTCTCTCTCAGAAATACCTGCGGCTATGACATGGCTAGTTCCCTCAGCTCCTGGCCCTTCCAAGCTAGACTGTAAGGCAAAACCAGAACCATAAACAATAAGCCCTTGTTCCCCTTAGTATCTTGGCCATGTACTTATTAGCAACATGCAGACAAACTGCAATACATGGCAGTGTTTTATCCACTTAGCCCTATCTCCCATCCCAGCCCAACATAGAGAGAAAACGTGTGCCCACACACCACAGTGTATGTGCAGGAGGTCAGGGGACAACTTTTGCAAGTCTGTTTTCTCCTTCCACCACGTGGGCTTCTGTGGTTTGAACTCTGGTTACCACATTTGCAAACAGGACCTTAACTGCTCAATTATTCTTCATGGACATTTTTATTTTTTTGAGATGGTCTCTATTTGTCCCGGAACTCACCAAATAGGCCAGACCGATAGGCCAGTAAGCCCCAGAGATCCGACTTTCTCTGCTTCCCAGTGCTAGGATTCTAAGTGTAGCCCTCACACCTGGCTTATTTTATGTGGGTTCTGGGGATCAAACTCAGACCCTCATGCTTGCAGGGCAAGTACTTTACCAACTGAGCCATATTTCCAACTCTCTACTCGCTTTTGTGTGTGTCCCTGTGGAGGACCAAGGGTGACTGGGAATCATCCTGGATTGCTTCTACCTCCTTTTTGCTTCACCTACCAGGGCAGGAATTGCAGATAGCGGTTTTTGTTTGTTTGTTTGTTTTACCGTGGGACTTGAAATCTGAACTCAGGTCCTTCTGCTTGTGAGGCAGTCTTAACCCCTGAGCCATCTGTCCAGCCCTTCTACTTACTTCTTTAAAGCAATTTCCAGATTCCAGTGGGCTTCCTGTCATAGGCTGCTTCTTCCAGCCTGACTATGGCTGAAACTCCAGGGCTCAGGGCAAGTTGTAGGCCCCGGGGAAACCCCCAACTTGTGCTCCATGCCAACAGACAGTCCCTTCAGTTCACATTCTTGATGCTGCTGATACCTTAAAATCCAGACTCAAAACACCCTCATAAAAACCTGGCTACTCAAACCCCTTTAGCATGATCACGGCAGACTGGGTGGAAGAACATTCTACGACATTTACTCACACACTTAGAATATATTCCACCAGACTGGGGCAGAACACCGCACAGCACAGGCAAGACCCTGGGCTTAAATCCAAGTACTACAAGAATAAAAAACTCAAGATAAATCCCAACAACAGTTTAGAAAAAATTTATTTCAACATATGAAAGGAAAATTTAGTGACTCCCTCTGCCCCAAGAAAAACAGAAGTTCCTTTCCAAGTGATGGGGATCCTCACAGGTGTCCCTGAGCAGGGCTCAGCGGTGCACTGGAGCGTGAGTCCCCCCACTGCTGCTCTGAGCTCACGGAGCTGCAGAGAAGCTGTGCAGACAGCAAACACGGGCGTTTTCCCGAGGAAAGAGGCCTGGTGAGCAGGCTGGCAGGGGTCGTTTCTCCACCAGTGTCCCCCGGCCTGGGCTCCGGGGTGCAAGAGATTCACAGGTCACCCGTGGGCCTGGCACTCTCTGTAGAGGCTGCGCGCCCTCCCTCACATCCATCCAATCTGGACTGTTAACGACGTGATTGGGTGGGAGGCACCCGGACACAGTGACTTGGAACTTCAGTACCAAGATGGCTCTGCTGGCTAGAACGGGCCACCTGCTGCCTCCCAAGGATCCTCTTCCACAGGACAAGCACCCCCTTTTCTGAAGGCGTCGTCAGCCCAGGTGCAAAAACACAAGGCCGCCTGGCTGTTTGAAGAGGGAGCTGGCTAGCGGATGGGCCTGAATGGGAAGGTCACACCTGAGATGAAGGTGTGCCCGGGGTGTGTGGGTAGGGCGGGGTGGGCAGCTGGGTGAGCTGGCACAGCCCCATAGCCAAGTGGCGGCGTGTGGATGTGAGGGTAGAACCCAGGGGGGAGCGCTGTGTGTGGAGACTGCTGGACTGGGCCCGAGATCACCAGCTGGAGCAGGCTGCAAATACAAGCAGAGAGGTTAGAGGGGCCTCGGGTCAGGAGAGGCGTCAACGGAGGCTCTGGACACTGGACACAGCAAGAGGAAGGTGCTGGGAGCTGGGGCGGAACACAGGATTTAGCCTGTTGTCCAGACAGAGAGAGAGGAGGGCCCAGCAGGACACAGCCATATGGAGGCGGTGTAGACACCTGGGGCCAGGTGGCCACGTGGAAACCGCCAATGTGGCATCCACAGCTCCTTGACCTTCAGTGCTCAGGACCAGCATGGGCGAGTCTCAGCTGTGCTGTATTTCAGGGCAGCAGGGCCATGTGGAACCAGCACTTCTAAGGACCTAATTCTGACTGTGTTCCGCACACAGGCCGCACAAAAGGTGACTTTCACATGACCCTGAATCACAAATTCAGCGCAGCTCCCGCCTGAACAAGACCAGACCTAGACCCAGACCCCAACCCTTACTGAGCTGAGGAGCCCACTCCCCAACCTCTGAGCTTCCAGGGCCTGTCCCTGACCCACCCCCACCATCACCTCGCCCTGTTGCCTGGATCCTCCTCTCCACGGGCTCTACCTTCCAGAATCCTCCACACTGAGTTCAGAGTCTGTCTGCAACACAAGGGTCCTTTCCGCCCCCAGTGTAATCATCAGAACCCACCCCATTTCCTTGGGTCTGCCCCTACACCCGACTTTCCCTGCTCAGCCCTTCAGACAGGCCCCCACCAGCCCAGTGGAGTCTCTGCTGCAGACACCTAAGCTCTATTTTCCTGACATAACCCAGGACTTCAGCCCAGCTATGTGCCTGCAGGGTCCAAGAGGGTCTCTCCCACCACCAAATCCAGGCTGCCAACTCCTGCCCTGGTCCCTCACACCCTTGGCACCACTCCACAATGCTGCCCCCACTCTCTACCTATATGACACTGATGTAACCACTATCGGCCTATTTCCCAGGTGGTCCCTGCTGTGATCTACCCTGTGTTCCCTGGGAGAGGAGGTGGGACTCTCAACCAAAACACAGAAACCAAGAGAGCACCTGAGGGCAAATGGCTGTTTGCACCTGCACGCTGTGTTACTTAGCTCCCACAAGTTTCCACGTTAGCTGGAAAGTCAATGTAAGAGTCCATTAGAACTCAAAGCATTGCAAGGGAAACTCCAAGATTCCTTGGCACTTAGAATTCAGAAAAGAACAGTTGGGGCTGTGGAGAGAACCCTGGCCTCCAATAGCCACGTGCCATATTAAGGGCCATTACAACTGGGCAGCTGCAACCTATGATAATCTCTCCTACCTTGCAATCTATACAGACACCCAGCACACCTTCTTCCAGGTGAACCCATCAGCTCAAGGTTAGGCGACAGGCCCAACAGTGACCAGGTCACCCTCTCTCAGCCTGCACCAAGCAGCATCTAGCTGACCTTTAGGAATACCTAGCATCTCCTGGCCTGGGATGGGGACCAGACCCTGGGTGGCTGTGACACCCTCAGAGCAGCCCTCCACACTCAACACACTGCCAGCCAACACCAGCCCCAGTGACTGTGACTCTGTGTGTGTGTGTGTGTGTGTGTGTATCAGAGGGAACTGTATGGGTCTCTAAAAGCCCAACAGTGACTTCAGAAATCACCCTGGATTGTAACACCTCCTCTTTGCTTTGCTCTGGGATGTCCAGGTTCCACCTTCCAGACCAGGAAGTGTAGGCTGCCACCATTTCCACCTGGTGTTTTTATGTAATCTGAACTCAGGACTTTCTTCTTTCAAGGCACAGGTTAAATTCCTCAGCCATCTCTCCAGTGCCCCCAGTTACTTATTTTTTTAGATTTTATTTTATTAATTTATTTATTCTGTGTGTGTGTGAAAGAAAGAGAAAGAGAGAGAGAGAGAGGAAAGGAGTGAGAGTGAGGGAGAGGGAGAGAGAGGGAGAGGGAGAGGGAGAGGGAGAGGGGAGGGGGCACTGTGTGTCCCTGTGGAGGAGCAAGGGTGACAGTGGGAATCATCCTGGATTGCTTCTACCTTCTTTCTTGCTTCACTCTGGGATTTCCCAGGCTTTGCCCACCAGAGCTAGAAGTGTAGGCTGCCACCATTTCCCCCTAGCATTTTTAATGTGGGATCTGGGATCCAAATTTAGGACCTTCTGCTTGTGAGACAGAACCATCTTTCCAGCCCACCGGACCACGAAATGTGTGAGGAAAGCACATCAACAACCCTCCAGCCTGGTCTGGCTGCTCATGACATGCAAGCCCTGGCCTCACACAGAGGTGCAATTCTGATTTGTGGTGGACATGTGACGTTGTCCCCGCTGAGCCACAGGGGCTACCTCGCCAGTCCCCTGCCTGCACCTCAGCGTTTGTATGTGCCTCTGCTGCACATACCTCCTGGCTTCTTTTCCAAAGACAGACACGTGAAGTACAAGCCCAAGGCTCTGGAAGGAACAGGACTTGATACTAGAGAGATCCTATCACCAAGCACTGCTCCAAGGGCTTTCGTGGTTTTGCTCATTCAACCCTCATAAAACCCCTGGTGGAGGAGTAAGGTAGGGCAAGGGGAGCAGAGGGAGGAACTTTTCAGAGGAGACAACAGGTGACAGCAGACAGGAAACCCACCCCAAGTCATAGGAACACACAGGAAACCATTCTAGCTCTTCACACGCTGACTAGCTGTGGAGGGTCCCACTGGGCAGGGACCCAAGAAAGAAATTTGCACACAGCACTTAATCTTACCCTGGCTGCCAGCATGGAGGCAGATATCATTATCACTTCCCATTTTACCAGAGGGAAACTGAGAATGCAGAGACAGATGAAGAGACTGTCCCCACGTTCCAGCAAACCACAGCATCCCTCGAAAACCAGGTTCCTGAGGCCGAAACTGAAGGAACCATCCTGGGTGTGGCTCTGCAGTCCTTCCCAGTCGGACATTAAAGTACAGACCCGTAGTCTTAGTGACACGGGAGTGTGCTGTGGGTTCTGACTCCAACAAGGGAGCCATTTACGTGCCCCCTGGAGCATCTCTTACGCAGCTACGCTCACACTGCTGTTTCCACTCTCCATAAAATCCGCTTTGTGACAGGATCCAGGAAATGTGGTCTGCCCTGCTTTGCCATCCACCACTCCCACCACTCTACCCCAGCAAGGTGAGCTCAGCCAGAAGCCTCGAAGGACACCTACTTGTTGTGGGGCAGCCTGGAGCACAGGGTCCTCAGGTCATCTGAAATCAAGGAGACACGTGATGAAGAAGGGAGCAGACCCAAGACGGGTGACCTGCTGGCCGAGGCTCGCCTCGCGGTGCCAGCAAGGAGCAACAGGCCCACGGCTGCGTGTTCCCCACACGCCTGGATCCGCTGGTAGGTTTTTGTTTTAACAAATAAGCCCTAGAGCCAGTGAGGTAGCTCAGTGACCGAGTTCCATCCCTGGAAGCTGCGTGGTGGAAGGAGTAAACTGACCTCTGAGTTTCCTCTGACCACCTGAGCACCGCAGCAAGCCTGCTCATGCCCCCACCCTCAAATAAAACTTTAAAAATAAGCCCCAAATGGAAGAAGTCACCAAAGAACCAGGGGCAGCCGTGCTGACAATCTGCCAAGTACCTGGAAGAGCCAGAAGACAGGACTGTCACTAAGCCATCAACACCTGAGGCATTCTAGGAGACAGGAAACTCACTGCTGGCAACAGCTGCTAAAGCACAAATGCAGTCAGGCACGGTGGTTTATTCCTGTACCGTCAGCACTCAGGAGGCCGAGGCAAGAGGTTGGCCTGAGTTCACGGCCAGTCGGGGCTACGTAGTGAGACTCTTGTCTCAAAAACAAATCAAAACAAAACACAAAAACAAAAAGGAAAAAGAAAAGAGATTTCTCAATCAAAGACTCTCTGTGCTCTCCAGAGGCCACCAGTCCTGGGGACAACAGCCAGGCGATGCCTTCACGTTGTACCCGCAGCACACTAGGACCCTAATGGCTGTGACTCTGGGGGCCATCATGGGGTCAGCACCCACCTCTCGTGCACAGCAGGGCTCCTGAGGCCATGGCCACCTGCAAGGCCTGGGCCAGGCGGTCCAGAGAGAGTTCAATTTCCTGAGAGGCGTTGAGGGGGTTCAGTTCATCCGCGAGTCTGCTGACATCTTCTACCAGCGGGACCATGTGATCACACGGGATCAAGCCCAGGCGCCCATACAGGTTCTTCTCGGTCAGGTGCAGCTGCAGCGTCATGAGCACCTGCAGGATGCTGAGGTGGAGCTTCGAGTACAGCAGGTGTGAGTCTCTGTCCGCTCCGGTGCCCAAGTCCTTGGTGACCTTCAGACCCACATGGCCATTGGACAAGCAGGGCTTCCTCCTTTTGTAAGCCAAGGGAGCCTTCACACACCATCGAATCAGCCCAATGAGGGGAGTGAGCTCTAAAAATCCTATGGGCAGGTTGGCAGCAATTGGAGTATTTAAAAAAGTAATGAGGATCAACCTCGGGTCCTCGAAAATCCAATTGACGATCATTTCAAGCAAGTCCAAAGGTGGGATGAGGTCATCTGCAAAGAGATCATTCAGTCACAAGTGGGGAGCAACAGGGGATGGCTCCCTAGGTCCTCAGTCTTCCTTGCTGGCCCTCAGATCCCTACCACCCAGGTCTCTGCCTTCTGTCTCCCTTCCTAGAATATCCTGTTCACGGGGTCCAGGACCCCTGGCCAAGGTCAAGGCCAGGATAATATTTGGTAAGTTAATAGTTCTCTGCAACTCTATTATGATTGGAAGAGCTCTTAACTGTCAATTCAAATAAAGCTCAGAACCATCCACACACTTCACTCTTACCCTGGGTATAGGTTTCCTTTCTATATTCAGTATCTCCACCATGGCACAGTGATAGCTAAATCCACAGCTCAGTCAGCCTCCTGCCAGCTGCCAACATCTGTCAAGTACAGCGATGCTGACATCAATTCTGGGCTTACTAAATGTCAGGCACGGGTCTCTCCTGGGTTCTTTACACAGATCGACCTATTGGATCCCCGTACGCTTTCACCATTTACCTACAGAAATGGAGGAATGGGGAAGCTGAGACTTGGTGATGTTGAATAATTTCCCAGGACTCAGCAGAAGTATGTGGTGGGCTGGATCTGCCCTGGGCAGGCCACCAGGCTACACTGCCCATCCTGGTATCCTGGGATCAGTATGCCATGTGACCAGGCTGGCAGGGAAAGTCTCCTCTCTGGGACTCTGCACCCTTGGTAAAGGGAAAGCTAGGGATGACAGGCTCCCTCCAGGCCAAGCACAAGAGGACATGAGGAGTGAGGCGTGCACTCTCCTGGGACAAGGTTTCTAGGCTTTCTCAGGAAGCTGGTCTTCTCTGAGAATGTTCTGACCTGCTGTCTCGGGCAGCAAGCAGCACCATGGTCTGTAACCCTCACAGGCGCTCCTGCCTCTGGCCCCTTGATTCCTCAAGCAGTCTCTGCCTGGGTGATGCATGTGTTTCCAGCACAGGCGCAGGTCTCAGTGGCGGCATCTGAAGGCAGCGTGTGCACTGGTGCATGCAGTGTCATGGGTATTCCATGTGTGGTTCAATCTTCTGTTCCACTGACGCTCACGTTCTGGTCTAGTCTGATAAGGGGCTCTGCGTGGTAAGGGAACTACCTTCCTTTTGTGGTTTGAAGGCACAGGCTGCTATAGAATTCATTACTGGAAACAGTCAAGCAGGATCACTTGTCATTCCCACAGTGGTCTCCAGGTCTGGCACCATTGTGCTGAGTGGCTGCAGGGCTCCCCAGTGCATCAGACTGATATACTGCTTTATGAGAAAAATGTGAGGTCCATCCATTCTCAATGCCAAGATCAAGTCCTGTGCGGTTGGCCCTTGGGGACTGATGGTCTGGAAGGAATGTAGTGACCTGGGCCTAAAGGAGTCTTTCAGGGTAGAAGAGGAAAGGTCTGCACACAGTCCCCAGCCAGCGACATCTCTCTGGAAGCTTTGCTAGGAACGTGTCAGGAATATTTCACCTGGGCCTCAGGAATCTGGTCTTCAGACTCCCACACTGCACACCAGGGGCAACTGCTCAAAGGAACATGAGATTCGCCTGGGAATGTGTTGACTGCTTCTACACCATAAACGTTTAAAAGCAAGCAACAGGGCAATGAATACCAGGAAACTCTCAGATCATCAGGAGCTAATAGAAAGCAATGCCTGGGTCAAGAGGAATTGGAAAACAGCGTTCCTCAAGGCTCTCACACTGCTGAGTTAGCTATCAGATCAGGAACAGAAAGTATGTATCAGCCCGCAGGCCAGCAAGGGCAGAGGGAGAAGGGGGACATCAATGTTCAGCATGAAAACAGACTCAGCCTGCAAAGAAAGCCACTTTTCACTGTAAAAAACCCATGGCCCAGCCACCAATATCGCAGGAGCTATCGGAAGACACGGATATGACAGGCTTTATGCAAAAAACCCTGCTTTTCCAGTAATTGTTCCTTGAACCTACTGCTGAGGGAGGGAATGGGCAGCAAAACCAAATCCACAGGGCGTTGAAATCTCTGCTCTGAAGTTGATCAAGTAGTCAACTTCTATTTTTTTTCATGCACACATGTGTATATGTACATATGTGTATGTATGTGTACCAGAGGGTACTGTGTGTATCTGTAGAGGCCCAAGGGTGACTTCAGGAATCCTCCTGGATTGCTTCTCCCTTCTGTTTACTTCATGCTGAGATTTCCCAGGCTCTGCCCACCAGGGCCGGAAGTGCAGGCAGCATCCTTTCCACCTAGCATTTTTACATGGGACCTGGGATCTGAGCTCAAGACCTTGTGTTTGCGAGGCAGAGTCTTAACCCCTGAGTCATCTCTCCAGCCCAAACTTATACTTTTTTTTTTAACATTTATTTGAAAGAAAGAAAGATGTGGGGGGGAAATGCATACAGGCACACACTGAGGGCATACGGAGATTAAAGGACAACTTGCAGAACTCCATTCTTTCTTTCTACCATGTGGGCTATGGATATTGAACTCAGGTCACCAGGTTTGCATGAAGGTTTCTTAACCCACTGAGTCATCTTGCTAGTTCATTACTATTCTTTGCACACTGCGTATGTGTCTGTGTGTATCAGAGGGCACTTGTATGTACCTGTGGAGGCTCAAAGGTGACATCTGGGATTGATTCTACCTTCTTTTTGCTTTATTGTAAGATTTCCCAGGCTCCATTTCTGCCTGGCATTCTTCCGTGGAACCAGGGATTCCAATCCAGATCCTTCTGCTTTCAAGGCAGAGCCTTAACTCCTGAGCCATCTCTCCAGCTCCTATTTTCTTTTTGTAATGGGAAATTTGACCAGAGAGCTCTGTTGATTAACAAGGACAAGAAACATACATTTCTCTCAGTGAAAGCCAGATATTCTCACGCTGTTCCAAGGACCTCATTGCAGTTCATTTGCATGGTTGCTGATAAAATCACCACCAAACGTCTTAAGGGAACAAGTGTTTTATTTTCTCTTATGATTCCTGGTCACAGTTGTTTATACAGCTTAGCAAGAAAGCTCACACCAACAACAGGGCAGAGGGAAACGGACATACCATCTCCACACAGCAGCTGAGAGAGGGACGATCCTTACTTGCCAGACCAGCATGTCTGGCCAAATATACACAAGGATGTCCCCTTTCTCTAACAGTTCCCTCCATTTTATTCACCTGCTCTGGGATTAGTCCCACCACGGGCAAGGCCTTCCCATCCACTAAACAATCTCCTGCAGGTTTGTAACTCAACCATTAATTCTCTATAAATGTGCCCAGAGCTCGACCCTCAACTGCCAAGTTGACACCCGTGTCTAACTATGACAGACCTCTACTGATGTACTGACAGGGAAAGTCTCAAAAATACAATAATAAAACTGGAACTAAGGACACTTTGAGGATTTTGAGGACCGCTGACAATCGGGTTTAGCTGGTATCTTTCCATGAGGAAACAAATAGACAAATTCAAATAAAGGGGCATTTTGTACAACAGGTCTGAGTGCCTTTAACGTAATAGCATCATGAGATCGGCTTTTAATGCTGAGGAGATGCTTCAGTGGGCTGCGGACGGAGATGGAGGCTTGCCTGGCATGTATAAGCCAGCAAGCAAAAGGAAAGAACCAAAGACCTGATGATGACGTACAAACAATGACCCTAACAGACCCTGAGTCCTCCGGAGCACTCAACGTGAAGAAGCTTCACACCCACGTGGCCAGTAAGAAGGCCCAGTGAGTAAAGGAGGCTTGCTGCCATGTTCTGGGTTTAATGCCTGGAACTCAACATGATGGAAGGGCAGAACTAACACATGCAAGTTGTTCTCTGACCTCCACATATGCACCATGGTACACGTCTGCATATACACCCCCCCCCAAAAAAAAATCAGGCATGATAGCATATGCCTATAATCCTAACCTTTGAGAGGCAGGATTGGTCCGTTTAGTGGCAGACTTAGTCACATATCGAGTTTAGACCAAGCAAGAAACAAACAAGCAAACTAACAAACACCAATATTGAAAATCAGGACTAGTGGTGCAATCCCAGCTACCCTGGGGACTACAAAATGAAACTCTGCCTCAAACAACAAAAACAAAGGGCAGGTCATATGTCCACAGAGACAATCTCATCTCATACTCTAGATCCCAACTTTTTTAGGTTGTTTGATACTTCTACCAGTGCAGACTAGACTCGGGCAACTGAAAATACTTAGGAAATAATTTTGTTTTTTCTTCTCTTTCCTGTAAAAAATAAAAGTGATTAGAGAGATGGCTCAGGAGTTAAACTCTTTGCCTTGCAAGCAAAAGGACCTGAGTTTGAATCCCAGATCCCATGTAAAAATGCCAGTTCCTGCTTTGGAGGGCAGAACCTGGGCAGAGCAGAGCAATCCAGGATAATACCCGGTTACCCTTGGGCCTCCAGTGACACGCTCGCAAAATAAATAAAATAAAGCAAATTGCATAGATCTAGATATCACAGCTTCAAGTTTAGACTCACAATAAAGAAGTATACTTCAGAACTTGTGAGGTAACTAAGTGGGAAAGGTACATGCTCAAAAACTTGGTGACCCAAGTATGATCCCCAGAACCCCATGTGGTAGAAGAAAAGTTGTCCTCTGACCACCACTTTAGCACCATGGTGTGTTATCTGTGAGCCATTCTTTTCCCTCTCTGTCTCTCTCTCCAGTTAAATTTTCTTTTAATGTACATATCAGAGTAAAAATGCCAAAGGATGCTGGGATGTGGCTCGGTGGTAGAGTGCTTTGCCTAATGCACACAAGGTCCGCCATTTAGTCCCCAGCACATCAAACAGTATTGACGGGGCTTCCTTGATGGCAGCGGCTGTTAAGCGTTTACCTGTTGACAAGTCGTAGAGGGCAGTGACGGATGTTATGAACTGGCAGCAGAAGCGTGGGCTGGCACTGGATATCTGCTTCAGCGTCTGAACAGAGCCTGGCACCAAACAGCAGTAGTCATCTACCAGGGCCCTGGCGAGCCTCACACAGAAGACCATGGGTGTCCGCTGGAAAGAAGCCACAGACCACGTCACCCCAGGTGCCCAGAACCAGCATGGAGTGACTATATAGAAACAATGAAGACCACCAAAGTGGACCAACTGCTCCCAGGAGGGGAGAAAACTAACAGTAACCTTCAAAGCAGGTGCCGAGTATCTATAATCTACAGACCTGACACACGCCCCAGCAAACAGTTCCGCTGGGAAGGCCTTGCTGATTTGTCTTTGTCCAAGGCTGCTCTGGCACTACAAGGGTGGAGTTGGATGTTGTAATAGAGACCAGGCAGCCTGAAAAGCTCAAAGATTTATATAAATCATCAGTCAATACTTGCCATGAGGTTTACTTGGGAAAGATCATTTCTGACTTCAGGGGAGGAAACAGCTTCTGTCCCCCCACAGGATTCCAGAAGAGATGTGACAGATAAGACTCACGTTGCACAGTCAGGGCTCAGTGACATGGCACTTTCCCACCACACGGCAGGCCCTAGGTTCACTCTCTAGTGTCACCAGAAAACCAACAAAACTAAGATCTGGTTAACAGTTTGAAGAGATGTTTGTGAAGTATCATGAGATTAAAATATTTGCTTGGGGCCAAAAAGATGGCTCAGCGAGTAAGGTGCCGGGATGTAAACCTGCAGCGTAAGTTCAATTTCCAGAAGCTAACATGGTGGAAGAACAGAAGTGACTTCTGAAAGTTATCCTCTCATCTCTACTGTAAGTCATGGTATGCATGTACACACATTTTCTCCCCTATTCTCTTTCTCTCAAATAATAAATATCTTTAAAAAAAATGTTTGTTTTAGGCTGGGCATAATGGCTCACGCTGGTAGCCCAGCACTAGGGAGTATGAGGCTAGAGGATTGTAAGTTTGAGACAGGCCCAGACTATACCAACTACATAGCCAAATTTTATGGGCAAACAATACCACAAAAACCAGTTGTGGTGGCTGGTGTCATTACCCTAGACTCAGGAGGTGTAAGGAGGATCACCTTGAATCTGAAGCCAGCTTGGACTACACAGTGAGTGCAAGCCAGGGTTACAGACTGAGACCATATCTACACAAAACAACAAAAACAATAGCTGGCATGGTGGCCCTGGCCTGTCAGCACAGCCCTTGGGAGGTAGGAAGCATGAGGATCAGGAGTTCAAGGTGACCCTTAGCTACACAGCGGGTTTTGAGTTACTTAAGACACAGTCTCAGAAAACTTTTTCATTAAAAAGTAAATTTAGATCCAGGCAGGCCTAGTAATGTAGGTAGTATATAAATCTGACTGCTCAAGAGGCAGAGGTAAAATCACAAGCTCAAGGTCAGCTTTGGCAACTTAATGAGACCCTAACTATCATAAATAGTAAAAAGAGGGATGGGGATATAGCCCAGGTTCAGGGTTTACCTACCATGTATGAGGTCCTGGGTTCAATCTCCAGTATTTAACCGAGGGGGGAGGGGAATAGGGATCATTGCTTACTGTATCCATAAGAATATTCATATTCTCACAGCCAGGCATAGTGCCTGTCATCTGTCATGTCTGCCTCAGGACCACAATTGTGAGGCCAGCCTAATTTTTGTCTCAAAAACAAACAAAGAGGGCCACTGATATGGTTCAGCAGATAAAGGAGCTTGCCACCAAGCTAAAAGACATGAGTTCAATCAGAGAACTCATATGCTAGAAAGGGAGAGCCCATTCCACTAAGGTATCCTTTTAGTTCCACATGGCACGTGTGCTCAAGTACATGATAAATAAATAAATGCAAAGCAAACAAAACCAAAAGTGGCTGTGCTACCTAAAAGTGGTTATTAGTATCCACAGCAGTAATGATCAAGAATGTAACACATGTGTAGGGAAGTCTTCTGCAAAAATTCAGTTCTGTGGGCAGTTTGGAGCCCCAGAACTCATGTACATACTGAGTGGGCATGGTGGGTGGTCACCTGTAATCCCGTATTTCCAAAGTTATGCAGGGAGGGAGACCCCTAGATGAAGTTGGTTAGCTAGACTAGCCCAATCAAAAGTTCTGCATTCACATCCACTCCAAGGCTCACAGAACATGACCAAAGAGGAAGCAGTAAGATTTTGTTAAGAGTCTAAAATGGGACAGGGATGCGTCCAGACGTTAACTCCTGGACACGACAGGGCTGTGGTATCCATGATTTCAGAGCAGATACGTACACATCCATAAGTACTGTACGGGAATTGTCCTATCAATATTTTACCATGGAAGGGGAAAGATCTCAAGAGGCGCCACACACCCCTGAGAGACTGAAGCACACTAATGCTGATGGGGAAGAAATGGAAGATGCTTTTCTCAGTGGTATACCCAGTGATACTCCTACTTTAGCAAGGACTCAGGCATGTTATCAAAGGCAAAACAGATGAAATTCAGTGGGTCACACATGTGAAAAAACTTGAAAATAGGAGGGCATCTGGCAGGGGAAAAGAAGGGTTGTTAGGGGAAGAAGGGGATTAGTGATTTCAGGGTGAAAATACAAACTCACTATATTTAGGCATGTGACAATAAACGAATGAAATAAATTTAAAAGACAGAAAGTTCTGGATTCAGTTGAGAAACTTTGTCTTGATGAATAAGGTGGAGAGAGCAACAGAGGAAGACACCTAACAAGGTGGAGATAATAATAAACAGAGGAAGAAACCCAGGGTCAACCTTGACATAGACATGCACACACGCACCAGAAACATTAAACTAAAGGAATTCATTCAGTGAAATTCCTGACAATGATCTTGTCTCAAAGGCCGTGGGAAGGAAGGTCATTTCAAGAACTGTACCTGAAGCCAGGAAGCTGCACATTCCAACACTGGGACTCGACACACGGCCACGGCCATGGAGACCAGCTTTCCTAACAAGCTCATGCGACTGTCATCTGCTTTGTTCCCTTGGGGGCTGAAAAGGGACGAAAAAATAATCTGCCGCACGGAGTCCTTGCTTTGCTCCTGGAAATAATTGCACATGATTTCAAGGAGCTGAAGCTCCTGCAGCGAATTCAGTCTCTGTGAAAACAAACCCAGGAGAAGCGGTGAGGAAACGGCGGGCTCAAGGCTTGTCAGTTCCTACGGTAAGGGGGGCCGAGGAGGAGGAGGAGGAGGAGGAGGAGGAGGAGGAGCGCACCCTCGGAATGTGCAGCACTCTCCGGGACAGCCTGGACTACACGGTGAGACCGCGACCTCGGGGGTTAGAAGGACCCTGCAGCTAAGGGCAAGAAGCCGTGAAGTTCACAAGACTCAGCCTCTGGGTAACGGGCTTTCGTGCCGCGGAAAGCGGGCGAGTCCCCCACGGCGCCCGCCGCGATCACGCGCCTGCAGAACAGCCGCACGGGGGGCGCCCCGCGAGGAGGGCTGGAGGGGCAGGGGCTGGAGGGGCAGGGGCTGGAGGGGCAGGGGCTGGAGGGGCTGGGGCTGGAGGGGCAGGGGCTGGAGGGGCAGGGGCTGGAGGGGCAGGGGCTGGAGGGGCAGGGGCTGGAGGGGCAGGGGCTGGAGGGGCAGGGGCTGGAGGGGCGGGCACGTTGCTCCGGACGAAGCTGGCACGAGCGCCGTCGGGCGGGCCGGGGGCCGGGGGCCGGAGCGGGGGTCCCGGAGGGGAAGGACCGAGCCGGCGCGGCGGGTACCTTGGGCTGCGCGCCGCGCTCCTTGGGCACCTGGAACACGAACTCCTCCAGCAGCTCCACGGGGCCCTTGTCCACGATGGGCAGCGGCGCGCTCTGCAGCTGGCTGCTGAAGTAGATGTCCAGGTGGTACAGCACCTCCTTGGCGGCGCTCAGCGCGTCGCGCCGCAGCAGCGAGTGCCGCACGTCGCCCATGGCGCGGCCGCCGCGCGTCTCACTTCCGCCCGGACGCCGGCCCCGCGCCACCGCCCGCGGAGACAAAAGAGGCGCCGCCCGGCCTCCGTCTCCGCAGGGGCCGCGCCGCGGCGGCCGCCCGCCTCCACGCTCGCCGCCCCCGGCCCGCCGGCCCGCTCACGGGGCCATCGCCGGCGCCGCCGCCGCCAGCAGACGCCCCCGGGCCCGACTGCGGCGCCACTGAGAACCGCGGAGTCGACGGCGCGCAGCCGAACGACCGCGGAAGGCTGGGGCGGCGACGGCGGCCCGCTGGGGCCAAGCCGGGAGGGCGCCGCGCGCGCTCTTCCGGGGGCGCCCTCTGGCGGCGCGGCAGGGCGGGGCCGCGCTGGGCGGCGGCGTGGCGCTAGGTTCCGCCCCTGGCCCGCTGACCACGCCCCTAGACGGCCTTGGGCTCCACGTGGTCCCGACTCCCACCAATGAGTGTCGCTGCAGACCTTCTGGCCCTGTGTCCCTTCCCGGTGATGTGTGCCAGCCAGGGCACAGAGGGGATGCCGGAACGCATCTTAAAGCTTGCGTGTGCTCTGAATCCTGGGGGACAGACTCCCACTTTGTGTCCCCCAAGACTCCTAATTACAAGTCTTGTCCAGACTGTCAGTAGCTACCCAGCAATCTCTGCTGTTCCTAGGCCCAGCCTGGGAGGCTGTGGGGATTGCAGCAGACTTCGCCGTCGGGTCCACCTGTCTTCTGCCTGAAGATCCTCTCACTCCCGAACCCCTCAGAATTTATAATCTCCACAGGGATTCATCTACACCTACACTGGACAGAGCAAACCACAGGTACCCTTGCCAAGAGGCGGCTCTGCACCATGACAAAGCCGAGCAAGTTAAGTTTGGGGATTTTTCGGCAGGATATTAAAGTCCTGAATGTGGCCAGAAGGCGGAAGGCCGCGAGAACAGTAATGTATCTGGAATAAAAGCCTATGGGGAGCCAGAAGGCAGGTGTGGGTGAGGACTTGGTTACGGTGATGAAATGCTCTGGGGACAGACGTTCGAAAGTGTGCAGGTGGGTACAATCCCAAGACGCTGGCTACTAGGACCCTCTGACCCATTAGGAGGTAGAGCTGTAAAGGCCTGTTGTACAGAGTGCAGTGAAAGACAGAGTCTGCTGGCCACCTGGAGCAATGGATGAGTCACGTCTTGACTTTCCTGATACCAGGACCTCAGAATGATCGATTCTGCCAGAAAATAAGGAGGCAGGGAACCTATCATGACTGGAGAGCCCAGGCAGACACTCAGTAAACCTCTGCTTTCCCTTCCCCCAAATTTACACACAAAGCAGAAATCAATAGAAAATACGTATCTATATGTATAAATAGATGCACAGTCTATTCCAAAGGCAGTAACACTTTCCGTTCTATTTCTTCTTTCTTTCATAACAGGGGTCAGCAGGCAGAAAGATCTCTTGCAGGTTGTTCCAAAGCCCGTGGGAGTAAATGTTCTGGTGGACTGGGGACTTGGCTGATGGGCACCTGGCCACGAGGGGGCAGTGCAGACACCAGGCCCAGTTACCTCTGCACCACTCATTAGTGGTCTGGTTGGTGGCAGCTAGGTACAGAACAAAGCACAGGTAGCCTGCCAGGAGGAGGCTCAGCACCAAGACGAAACCCAGCAAGAAGACGATCCTTGGAAAGGTCAAGAATAGGTACTGGGGACAGAGAGAAATGCGCCAGGTTAGGGTATGAATGAACATCAACACCAACCACGCCAACCACTCCTGACACTGTCCAATGACATGCCAGAGCCACAACCTCAGCTCGCCTACTGCCATCCAAACCGACCCACTGGGCTGTAAATACAACTCCACGGGCCAACATTCCCAAGGCCCTGGGCTCGATGTACATACAGACACGAAAGTGATCAGTTTTCCCAGATCTGAGCCACTAAAATTAAAAATTGATCACACTCAATAGTGATACACAGCCCAGGAATACTCCTAATGGGTGCCAGGGCTTCCTGGGGGTAAATGAGTGTTCTCGTGCAGAGGCTACTCGGAACATGATGCTTTGTTGGTTAGCTACTAACAAGGGGGATAACTGCAGACCTCAGTTCATGCATTGGAATAAAAGCCAGATGGACACATCGGTATTTCTTTGGAAAACAACAGAACACAAAAGTACCTGGGATATTCACCATGGCATTGGCCCTAACCATCTCCCAGTGCACCCCCTCCCACTTCATTCTAGAACTCAGGAAGCTGAAGCAAGAGGATTATAAGTTCCAGGTTATACAGTGAAACTAAACCAAACAAAAAATAAGTGTCCATCCATAAAGAAAACTGAGATAGTCATGTAATAGAATAATAAGGAACTATTAAGAATCAAATCAGTTTCTACATGTTGATTTTGAAAAGACTGTTATAGTGCCCCAGAAAGGCAAAGTGCAAAAGTCATGTGATCTTATGTGAATGAATGCAACACAAGCTGGCTGTGAAGATATATGGCCAAACGAAGAAAGTTTGAAATAGAGTTAAAGTGCTTGTCACACAAGCAAGAGGACCAGAATCCAGATCCCTGGATCCCATGTAAAAAATGCTAGACTGGTATGGTGGCACCCACTTGGGAAGTGAAGTCAGGAAGATCAGAATTTCAAGGCCAGCCTAAGATACATAAGACCCTGCAACCAGAAGGGGAAAAAAAAAAAATTTTTTTTATCAAGTAGAAAAAAAGAATAAAGAAGCGACTTTCTGTTTTTCCAGTCCTGAAACCTGTGGCCCAAAGTCAACTTACCTGAATAAGAAACACTGTGTCCATGGCCTGGATTTGTCCAAGGTCATCCATGTATGTTTCCTGGTACAGATTTGACACGATCACCAAGTGGACCAGAAATGCGGTGCTCACTATGGCCAGGGTGGCAGCTGAGGCCGTCAGGGTGGAGAGGTAAGTGAGAAAGTACCTGGCGTTCCAGGCCCCGATGCAGTTATTCACCCAAACGCAGTGGTGATCAAAACGGTGCACACACCTGTCACACACAGCTGTGGGGAAGGACAGAGTCACAGCTGGGTTTGTCTGTGACACATGACGACATGAGGGATGCACACACAGAGTTCTGTAAACTGACGGCTGACAGACAGCATATTTTAGGGCTGTCACCAAGTTTTAAAGACAAAGTTTTGTTGTCCTTTTTGGTTTTTAATTCTGACAGCAGTGGGAACTGAACCCAGAGTCTCAGGTGTGCTAGGCAAGCGCTCTATCACTGTGCATCTGCCCCAGCCTCACTCAGCAATGTGCAACTGCTAGCCCCATGTGGGTGCTTAGCATTGAATGAGAAATCTGGAAGAACAGTCCGTTGGTACTGACAATGAACTGTTTCTGATTCATGCTAAACTCTAAATTTGGCATAAATGTTTACTTTAGTCTTTTAGTACCTTTTCTTCCTTTCCTCTCTCCCTGGTGCTGAGGATGAACCCAGGTCCTTACAGGCTAGGAGTACACTGCACCAACTTCCAACTTCCGCTTCGGTTTTTCTTTACATGTATTTATTCTGTGTGAGGGATGTGTGTGGTGCACCTGTACCATGACACACATGTGGCAACCACAGAGCAACTTACAGGAGTGGTTTACTCTTTCCACCTTGTGAGTTTTGGAGATTGGACTCAGGCCATCAGGGCTTGGCAAAAGGGCCTTTACCCACTGAGCCATCACACCAGCCCCACTTCCATCAATTCTTAGGTAAGTCATTCTATCAGCATTGATGTGCGTGGTGATAGAAAATGTTTGGGTTCTTGATTCAGTTATCGGGAAACTTTTAATGTACGTATGTCTACATAGAGCTTAGGTATGTGAGTCCTCTCTACTAACTGCAAATTTTGTAAATCTAAGACAAGTTAAATATTTCCAATGAGAAATTGGTATCTGAATCAAGATGTGCTGTAAACATAAAAGACACAAGAGGTTTCAAAAAGATTATGAAAAAGAATATAAACTATCTCATGAAAACTTCCTTATCACATTTATGTGTTAAAATGGTATTTTACTGCTGGGTGTGTAGTTTGATAATAGAACACTTGCCTAGCATTCATGAGGTCCTACGTTTGATACTGAGCACTCCAGGATGCTGGTTTAAATAGTCAATGCTTAAAATTAGGTAATGGTTTTTTTATGACATACTGGCAAATTCTCCATCACGTGACTTGCAATAACTTTGCTAGATGGTTTTGCTAGATGGCACTCATCTACAATCTTGGGCTGAAGACTAGGTATGGCCTGGACTAAAATCTGCACAGAAGTATCTTGCGAGCAGCATCCTCTGCCATGGTGGCAGAGGATAACTGCAATACCCAGGAAAGCGGGCCAGCCACTATCTGAAAACTCAATGCTGAAGCCAGGAATAGTGGTACATTTGGAAGATGGAAGGCAGAAGGATCAAGTTCAAGGATAGCCTCAGTTCTAGGTTAGCCTGGGCTACATGAGACCCTCTTTCAGAACAAAGCATGATTGTACCCTCGTTGTTCAAAAGAAAGACCTCATGAATGCTAGGGAAGAGTTCTACAAACTCCACATCCAGCAGTAAAATATCATTTTAACACATAATTGATAAGGAAGTATTCGTGAGATAGTTTACATTCTTTTTCATAGTCTTTTTGAAAACTCATGTGTCTTTTAAGTTTAGCGTACATCCTTGATTCAGATACCAAATTCTCATTGAAAAGATTTAACCTGTCTTAGATTTACAGTAGTGGCTAGCCCACATCTAAGGATCAAATGATTGCTTTGAGATTCATTAAATGTCTCCTACAGACACAACTGGGTGTGCATTGGGGAAGGGCTGCTGGAGCCCTGAGGGTCACACTTACTGCAGTGCTTGGATCGAGCTGGTTTTCTTAAATCACAAGTTGGGCACTTCGTGTTCTTTGGAAACATCATTTCATCAAATTCGTAGACTTGAAGAAAGAATAACTCATTTTCCTTTGTGATGGTACCTAAAAAGAGAGGACAAATGTTGGCTTCAAACAGTTTGGGGACTGGATGCTCACATAGCTGGGCCCAATACAATGCAGTCAAAACTATTGTATTTAATATTTTAAGAAATTAATTTTTTTACTTTATGTTCACATGTGCATGTGGAGGTCAGAGGTGCATGTATTCCTCAGGTGCCTTTTATCTTAGTTTTTGGGGACGGGGGCTCTTCTTGGTCTGAAGCTCACCAATTAATTGGTCAGCCTGTCTGGCCAGTGAACAGCAGAGACACCCCATGTCTCTGCCCCCCTCCTCAGTGCTGGGATCACAGGCCCACACTGCCACACCAAACTTTATATATATATATATATATATATATATATATATATATATATATATATATATATATACGTATATATATGTGTATATATATACGTATATATAACATATATATATTCCAAACTCTTTTTTTTAACTCTTTACTTTTTTAATTTTACGTTTTTAGTCCTTTGATACTTTCATACACAAATACAATGAATTTACGCCATTTTCACCCCTTACTATCCAATCACACCTCTCCTTCTCTTCCCGCTATATATTTTTTCCTTTCCAGCCAGTCTCCCTCATACTTTTTAAAAAAAACAACCTTATCTATCTATCTATCTATCTATCTATCTATCTATCTATCTATCTATCTATCTATGTAGATATCTAGTGTGTGTGTGTGTGTGTGTGTGTATGTGTGTGTGAGTGAGTGTGTCCCTGTGGAGAACTAAAGCTGACTTGGGGAATAATCCTGGATTACTTCTATCTCCTTTTTGCTTCATTCTGGGATTTTCCAGACTCTGCCCATCAGGGACATAAGTACAACCCCCCAGTTCTGCCTTTTTACATGGGACCTAGGATCTGAACTCAGGACCTTCTGCTTTCAAGGCAGAGTCTTAACCCCTGAGCCATCTCTCCAGCCTACATCCTTTTGCCTGTGTGGCCTACTGGTTTCATTAGAATGCTTCACAATAAGCTTTTTTACACAGATGCTGGGGACCAAATTCAAGTCCTCATGCTGTGTAGCAAATTTACTTTTTAAAACTGCTGCCTTGAGACATAATCCACAAGCTTAATTAATTAACTTGGCTTTTAAAATATTTATTCACTTATTATTATTGTGCATCGGTTCTTCCCTTTCATCTTTACATGGGTTCTGGAGATTGAACTCAGGTCATCAGGCTAGAGCAGCAAGCACTTTACCCTCTGAACCATCTCACTGGGCCCTAATTTGGCTTCTTCAGACAGGGTTTCATATATAGCAGCTCAGGCTGGTCTTGAACTTGCAGCAGTCTTCCTGCCCCAGCTCCACCCCCAACGCTTGGATTATAGACAGGAACCACTGTGATTGACCTGATTTTAATTCACCTTTCATCCTCACTCAGAAAAAAAACTCTGTCTAGCAGTTACTCCTGACCACTCTCCACTCTGGAAACTATTCTTCGCCCTTTAAATTCTCTGGGATTTGTATTTGACAGACACATTATAGAACCATAGAAGCAATACATTGCAGAAATGAAACCACATAATCTAGAGCTTTTAAAGAAGTAGCTGTTTACCTTGTATATGTGTTTGCACGCATGTCACTGAGTGCATGTAGTGGTTTCTTCAGAAATTCATGGCATTTTTTTTTTAATTTACCAAGTCATAGTGCTTAGGAGTATTACATCACAGCCCAAAAGGGGGGGGATGCAAACAGGAAGTCATTTCCAGAAGAGAATTTCCTAAATTTCCTATGCGCAGAATCAAGGCTGAAAGTTTGCAGGGAAAGACAGAAAATAACTGTTATATGAAAACCCAAGAAACCTCTCTCTATATATATAATCTACCAAGTCAGGCATGGCAGCACACATGTAGGAAGCTGAGGCTGTTGAATCTCAAGTGTGAGAGCAGCCTGGTCTACACTGCAGTGTACTAAAATTCCTGTCAGACAAGGAAGACTTGACGAAAAAAATTAGTTGTGATTAATAGTATGAAAAAAGTTCCATTTACCAGGAGGAGATAATCCTAATTCTAAATTTTAATGTGTTTAAGAATATATTGTGTATATGTGTATGTGTGTGTATCATTCACACAGCATGGGTGAGCCCTATCTTCAATCCACAGTACCATAAACACACACACACACTGTCGTAGTTGGGCACAAGTGTCAACTTGACAGTTGAGGATTTGAGCTCTGGGCACATTTGTGGAGAATTGATGGCTGAGTTGAGCCCAGAGCAAACCTGAAGGACATTGTCTAGCTGATGGGGAAGACCCAGCCCATGGTGGGTGTGATTAGGCCCTGGAATAAATCACAGAGAGCTGGTTGAGAGAGTTGGCATCCTTCAGTATACTTGGCTAGACATACTGGTCTGGCAAGTAAGGTTTGTCCCTCTTTCAGCCATTATGTGGTGATGGCGTGGCCAGTTAACTCAATCCTGGTTTTGGTGCGTGCTCTTCTGTCAAGCTGGACTATTCTCAGTAATTGTTAAGAGAAAATAAAACCCTTGTTCCCTTATGCCATTTGATGGTCATGTATCAGCAACCATACAGGCGAAATGCAACAGAATTTGGTACTCAGGAAGTGGGGTATTGCTGATAGATCTATGTGGATATTGTGGCTTTTGAACGGTTTCGCTGGACCAAGTTGGAAATGCTTGAGAATTTTCACTTTGTGGATTTAGAAATACCATTCTTCAGAGTTTAGTGGGCCAATTGCATAATGTCAGTGCTGAGAGAGATTGTTTGGGCCTAATTTGTGATGAGGGGAATGAGGACTTTGGTAAAGCTGAATTTAAAGACAATTTACTGGTTTGCTTGAACAGAGGAGAGCTGTGTTGGCAGCCTTTAAGGTTTGGATGTGCAAAAGGCAGGCAGCAGAATTATCTGCTGCTGTTGAAGAAATAAGTATCAGTGAAGGAAAACCTAGTGACTTGCACTGGGATGGTGGAAGACATGAAAATCACCGTATGGCAAATTCGTGGTTTGAAAACTCAAATTCCTTCAGGGGCCAAAAGCCCAAGTTAAAGCCGTTTCTTGCCTTTTGGATGTTTGGCTGCCTAAAAGAGGCTTTTGCAGCATCAGCCCACAAAACTTGGTACAGCTGTGGCTCGAGTGGACTAAGCTATGTTTCAAACTTGCTTCGGAATCTGGCAGGGTCCCCCAGGTGGTACTGGTTTTGGTGTATAATTACAGGGTTCATGAAGAGCAGCAAAAGCTTGGCACCAAGTGGCAGGTGTAGAATCTTGCAAGAGAAGGTGAAGCTTATAGCTGCAGAGGCGAACCCAGAGTGTTGGAAATGCCAGAACCGTGGGATGTATGCTGAGAACTGTTTCCAGTGGACATTCAGCCTTGTTCAAAGGAAGTCTGCTTTTACAACTTCGAGCTGCAAACGGACTGAGAATTCCTGAAATCTTTGAGCCACTGTGACTACATGAGGAGCAACAGAAGATGGACATTGAAGTACAAGGATGTGGTAATTTGCTGGACTTTGGTCTTAACTTGATGTTTTATCATTGTTACAGTGATTCTACTTGGAATATTTAAAGATTTTATTTGGCATATTTAAAGAAAGACTTTTAGTTCCAACATTTTAATAACTGAAATTTTAATGAGAATATTTTAAATTTGTTTATGAAATGTATTTATTTATTTTTATTTTATTCAATTTTGTGTGTGTGTGTGTGTGTGTGTGTGTGTGTAGAACCAAGGGTGAATTCAGGAGTCATCGTGGACTGCTTCTACCTCCTCTTTTGCTCTGCCCTGGGATTCATAAGCTCCAGCCCCGAAATGTATTTTAAGATAACTTTTAACATCTATGGGGACAAGGTTTGAAGGTTACAATTTAAAAGGCTATGTTTTTGTGTCAAGTCGACAAGAGGTGGAGTGTCATAGTTAGGGCACAGGTGTCAACTTGACAGTTGAGGGTTTGAGCTCTGGGCACATTTGTGGAGAATTAGTGGTTGAGTTAGGCCCAGAGCAAACCTGCAGGAGATTGTCTAGCTGATGGGGAAGGCCCAGCCCATGGTAGGTGTGATTAGGCCCTGGAATAAATCACAGAGAGCTGGTTGAGAGAGTTGGCATCCTTCTGTATACTTGGCCAGACATGCCGGTCTGACAAGTAAGGATTGTCCATCTCTCAGCCATTATGTGGTGATGTTGTGGCCAGTTCCCTCAGTCCTGGTGTTGGTGCATGCTCTCCCATCAAGTTGGACTGAGAACTGTAACCAGTAATTGTAAGAGAAAATAAACCTCTTGTTTCCTTATGGCATTTGATGGTCATTTATCAGCAACCGTGCAGGCAAATTGCAACAGAGGGAATAATTGGGGAAAATACCTAGAGGGAAATGAGAGGATGGGACATAGGAGGGGCAGAGGGCAGGAGGAAGGGGGGGGGCGTCCTGCATTTCTGGTCCTGGTAGGGAGGGGCCTGTGAATCCCAGGGCAGAGTAAGTAAACAAGGAAGAGGTGGAAGTGGTCTATGGTGGTTCCCGAATTTGCCCGTGGTTCTACACACACACACACACACACACACACACACAATTGAATTAAAAAAAAAAAAGGAGGGGCAGAGGGACTTATAGAAAAACCCTGAGATTATGGGAGGAAGCTCTTTTGCTAATATGTCAAAAAATGTCTTTTAAAGAAAGGAACAAGAATGGGCAGCTCCTGTGGAGAGGAGCACAGTGAGGAAAACAGGTCAAAACAAAAAAAGCCCAAAGCTGATCCACTTAGTACCCAGTGACAATTAAAACTATACTAGAAATAATAAGAATATGACACTTCCTGATAAAACGTTGGTCACAGAAGTCTAAAAGGCCCCCAAACATTACAGGTTTTTGCCACTGCCTTTAGTTGTTCTCCAAAAACCCTATTATTGAAGATGCAACACATGGATCACAGAACATGTGCAAAATACATCAACTGGAACTGGTCTAGGAACTTCCTCCTTGCTGGATAGCTTACGTGGTAGCAAAGAATACTGTAGAAGCTACTGGGGGAGAAAAATAAACACAAGTCTTATCAATTCATGGGACTGATAAGTTGCAATAAAAATCACCATGGCAACAGGTGACCACCAGTGTATAGTGACATGAGTATCAAGGAAACAAGAGTTTTCTGATTGAACTCAAGACCCACTCATCAGAATGGAAAACATTCCCATTACTGTTAACTAGAACAAGAACCTAAAAACGAAAAGGAAATAGATTAATAGGGAAAAACAGCCTATGAACCTATAGGTATGAAGACAGTACACCAAACTGCTCTGTAAATAGCTACCATTATACCCATAGATTTGAAGAGTACTTCAGCCTAGAAATCTTCTACAGCAGAGGTAGAGGACCTCGACACCCTGACGGGATGGAGCCTAGGCCAGTAGAAGAGCAGTGAAATGGACAACAACGGCCAGTCATAAGGCAGAATATTGGCGACCCGGCAATGTTCACCCAGAATTAGGCCGACCTAATTTCTCCCCAACCTAAGGCTTAAGGAACCTCCCAGAAAGGGGGAGAAGGTGATTGTATAAACCAAAAATGGAAAGGTCTATCATTGGACAAGACATTCCATTCAAGGCAGGACTGCTGCATCCAGGAACTCACTTGTCCTTACCAGACCTGCATAATGACTGACATCCAACATGTCCCCATAGGCTATCAAGGAACTCAAGAGAAATAAGAACACACAGTGGAAACCTGAGGGACTAGAGATAAATGAGTGAAGTGAAATGCTCCTATCAGTGGGATGGCCCAAAAAGATCAACTCGGTATGCCACAGAGGCCTGAACCCCCACAAGAGTAGACAAACCAAAGGGAACCCTGATGTCCACAGAAGTGGACAGGCAGGAATGTGGGAGGGAATGGAATGGATTTATGAAAGGACAGGAGAGAGATGGGAGGGAGGAGGGATGGAAGGAAGCAGGGAGAAGTACTCAATATGTTTGTAAAAACAAAAAAAATAATTTTTTTAAAAAAGAAAATTTTAAATAACTTCAGGTCAAACCCCAAAAATAAAATCAGAAAACATTCAAAACTGAAAGGGAATGAAAACACAACACATGGAATCTTCTGAAATATTCCCACTACTTATTTGCAACACCATCACCAACACACTTGAGCTGTCATTAGTCTGTCAACTCCACTTACCAGGATTGACAAAACAAGTCAAGGTGAAGAAAACCAGGTTCACAATGAGCAGCACATAAGGCAGGAGAAGGTAATGGAGAGAAAACTCCAGCTCCAGGCAGTAGCCAAATATTTCCCAGGTGTACTCGAAGTAAACCATCCCCTGCAGGAGCAGGTGCAGGACAATGAAGGTGTGGTTGCTGGAAGGAAACACACAAGTGGCTTATTCACAGGGCTACTCTATGACGAAACCAGACAAAGCTAAGAAATGTGGCCAAACCCTACCACTTCTTTTATGAATTAAATAAAGCCCAGAGTGGTAGTGCACATTTGGAATCCCAGCACTTGAGAGGCCAAGATAAGAGGTCACCAAAAGTTTAGGACCAACTTGGTCCTAAATATAACAATTACCAGGCTAGCCCAAGCTACATAGTAGTGAATGAATGGATGAATAAGTGAATATGTAAAAATAAATAAATAAATAAAAACCAGCAGAACATTTCACATGTATTTCAATACTTTCTGATTGCCTAAATATCTTTATTTATTGCAGATATGCATAAAATTGTCAGAGAATAAAAGTATAATAAAACTGACAAATTGGAGCTGGGCAAGGTGACTCATTCTTGTAATCTCAGAACTCAGGAGGCTGAGGCAGGAGAACTGGCATGAGTTTGAGTCCAGTGTATGGTACAGAATGAGGGACAGTAAGATGGCTCAGTGGGTAAAAACATTTGGCTGAGTTCAATCTCTAAAATCCATGTAAATGTGGAAAGAGAGGACCGACTCCACAAGTTGTCCTCTGACTTCCACACGCACACCGTGGTACGTGAGCTCCTACACGTAAGCATTGCACACACGCCAATAATAATAATAACTAAAATAAGTAGGGAGTAATTTTAAAATAGATGCATTAGGCTGGCAAGATAGCTAAGTGGCTAGGGTGCCTGTTTATAAACCTAGGACCTGAGTTCACTTTCCAGAAGCCTGTGTAGTAGGAGAGACCTGATTCTGAAAGTTGTCCTCTGACCTCCGCTAGTGCACCATGTCATGTATGTGTGTGCCTCCCCTCTCTCTCCCTTCTTCCCTGCCTCTCTCCTTTCTTCTTTCTCTGTCTCTCTGTCTCTGTCTTTCTTTCTTCTCTTCTTTTTCTTTCCTCTCATAAAATGTTTTTCTGAACAAAGAAAAATATACATGTCAGACTGGAAATGCAGCTCAGTGACTATGTTCCTAAGTTCCATCCCCAGCACTGCACATGGAAGGAAGGGAGGGAGGGAGGAAAAGAGGGATGGAGGAAAGGAGGGAGGGAGGGAGGAAACCAGGTATGTTAAATTCCCAGAGATAAACAGCAGTTTGATCTGTAAAGACAGGTTCTAAGCCCAGGCCTCCCAAAACTGTGAGCATCTTTCTCCCATGCTAGAAACACAAAGTTTCTTGAAGCTTTGGAACGGCAATGGTTAGCAATCCAGACCTCCCTTCTGAGCTACAAGTACCGTGTATGGAAGAGGTGATGAAGAGCTCTGTGCACGGCTGTCTGAAGGCACTGTGGGATTAGTCGGGAGCATGCCTGAAACAAGGAGAGAGAGTCCGTTTTACTCCTCATCCCACAAGGATGGCTTTTCCACAGGCAACTCATGACACTGGTGATTCTGCTTGGTTTCCTCGTGTGATCATGGAAGCGATCTAAGCAAGAATAAAGAAAGAAGACTCGAGCTTGGAGAGAGAGTTCAGTGGTGTGTGCCGTGCAAGCAAAGGACCGCAGTTCAGATCCCCAGATCCCACGTGAAAGGACGAGGGGGAGTAACGGCCCACCTCAAATTCCAGCCTTAGAAGACAAAGAATGGGCATCCCCAGAGGGAGGTGGCTGGCCAGACTTTGCTTGTATGTGAGCTCTGGGTTTGACCCAGACCCTCTCTCAGGAGTACGGTGGAAGGGTGACTGAGGATGATTCTTGACATCAACCATGGACATTGTATTGAGATCGTGAGTGTAGGCAGTCCCTCAGTACTGGGATTACAGGTGTACGTAGCCCCCTAGCACTGGACTTATAGATGTAGTCGGCAGGCCCTAGTACTGGACTTACAAGTGTACCTCTAGTACTGGGATTACAGTACAGAAAACTCCTAGTACTGGGCTTACAGGTGTGGACAACCCTGAGTACTAGGATTACAGTTGTAGATAGCCCCCTAGTACTGGAATTACAATCTCCTAGTACTGGGATTACAGGTGTAGACAGCTCCTCCACTTCTACTCTGATTGTAAAAATGGCCCCTGCCAGAGACTCAGGGGGTGCTAGTGTAAAAGCTACTCTTTCCTCTACCCTGGACTATATCACATGTTCAGGATACACCCCCAGATCACTGGACATTAGTCTAGATTCCTCTCACGCAAACCTCTTCCCGTAGGCTGCTTGCCCTGATTCTGTCCTTTGATTCTTGCAGGCAGATGGACATCTTGATGCTCAGACACCGTCATCGTGAGGCACAGGTGTCAACATGATAGTTTGAGCTCTGGGCACATTTGTGGAGAATTAGTGGTTGTGCTAAACTCAGAGCAAACCTTCAGGAGATTGTCTGGCTGATGGAGAAGGCCCAGGTGGGTGGGATTAGGCCCTGGAATAAATCACAGAGAGCTGGTTGAGAGAGTGGGCATCCTTGTGTACACTTGGCCAGACGAGCTGCTCTGGCAAGTAAGGATTGTCCCTCTCTCAGCCATTACGTAGGGCCAGTTCCCTCGGCCCTGGTGTTGGTACATGGTCTCCAGTCAAGCTGGACTACAGACTGTAACCAGACTATTGAAGAAAATAAACCCCTTGCTCTCTTTAGCCGTTTGATGGTGATTTGTCAGCAACCATGCAGGTGAACTGCAACAGATCCTCTCCAGTCTCACCTCTCACCTGCCAAGCTCTCCAGACACTATTCACCTCCCCAGCCGCTACAAACATCATATGCTCCAAACCAAACCCACTGCACCAACCTTGAAAGGACTATATCAAAGCAATATTGCAAGATTACTTTTGGCAGCAACAAAAATAAAAAGAGAGGGAAAGAGACTGTGAAATATAACTCCCATGAATGAAAGATTCAATCAACAAATCAGTCTTTGCTTGTTTTGATAGGGTATTGCTATGTGGTGCAGAGTGGCCTTGAATTCTCTATCCTCCTGCGTTGGCTTCCCCGATGTTGATATTACAGCCATGGACTCCCACACTTGTCCCTCTGAGTCCTTTAGTCCAGAGCCTAGCACAGTACTTGGATTTCAGCAGCATGCGAGTGTCACTGTTACCTGTGCTCCTCCGAGGACCAGGCCTTTTAGACGAGGAGTTTTTGAGCAGATGAAGATCAGAACAACACTTGTTAGTATGAAGGCCAGGTAGAACAAGAAGAGAACCAGGAAATCCATCCCAGGGACTGCAAAGGAACAGAGACTGTATGCCAAGTTGCTACTGGGAGATTTATTTCATGGCATGAATGCTCAAACATCAGCTCTCAGCATAGCTTCCAAAGCCAAATTCACTGGCTCTCAAGCACGTGCCACAGAATCCTACTGCTTTTTTAGGCAGTGGATTTCTCAGAAGGACCCAAGTCCTGTTTGATCCCGAAATAAGGTTCATCCCCAAATCACTGGGCACAGTTCATCTTGAAGATGAACTAACATGATCTGTCTTTGAAGTATCTCAAGTTCTGATACATCTATTTTCCTTCCCCAAAGCAACAAATTCTTTTCTTTCACTCATTCATGGATATAGTATATACACACACACACACAATTCACATGCACGCAGTATAAGTGTTCATGTATGTTCATGTATGGGCAGGTAAACATGCACATATATGCATATGTGTGCCTGCATGGTGTGGGGGGGCAATAGGGTGATGTATAGTGTTTCCTTTAATTGTTGTCCACCTTATTTTTTGAAACAGAGTCTTTTGTTTCAAAACCTAGAGCTTCCCAATTCAGTTAAACTGTTGGTCAGTAAGCCATTAGGGATCCTCCTTTCTCCAGTTCCCAGTGCTGGAATTACAGTTATATATTGCCACATTTTTTTGTTTCTTTGTTTGTTTTTTAAGATAGGTTCAGGGTTTTGAACTCAGTTACTCATGTTTGCAAGCCAAGCATTTGGGCTGGAGAGATGACTCAGGGGTTAAGCCTTTGCCTTGTAAGCAAAAGAATCTGAGTTTGGATTCTCAGATCCTATGCAAGAATGCTGGGCAGAAAATGGTAGCAGCCTGTACTTTCAACTTTGGAAGGCAAAGCCTGGAAAAATGCCAAAGCACAGCAAAAAGGAAGTATAGCAATCTAGGATGATTCCGAAAAGTCACACTTGGGCCTCCACAAGCACATACAATACCCTCTCCTACACACACCCACAGACATCTACACACACACACATACACACAGATAAGTGCTTAATCAACTGAGCCTCCTTTCCAACCCCTCTTTTCTCTTTTGAGATAGGATCTCACTATGTAGCCCAGGCTAGTCAGGATCCTCCTGCCTCAGTTTCCCAAGTGTTGGGATTACAGTCGTGCACCATCACACACCACATCCTTCTTTTGTTCCCTTAAATATTCACATAGGTCTTGAGAGAGAAAATACCCCCAAAGAATCTGCTGATCTCAACAGAACAAGTATCTCCTAAAACACACCAACAGTATGGGGGAACTCTGAGTTTAGAAACTCAGCCACAAAACAGAAGGTGGAAAAGCAATGGAGGATATTCATGATATCGCCCTCAGGTCTCTACATACATGCGGTCACATGGATGCACACTACCATAGACGCACATGCACCCACCCACATGCAAACATATATTTGCACATGCACCCACCCCATACACACATAAAAATGCAAATTTTTTTTAAAAAGCTGGAAACAGAGCCAGTGAAATGACGCAATGGGAAAAGGAGCTTGCTTCACAAGCCTAGGGACCTGAGTTCAATTTCCAGAACCCACCTGATGGAGCAGTGAAACTGCCCTCTGACCTCTATATGCGCACAGTGGCACCTGCGTACAGGCACAATAATTTAAAAATAAGATTAAAAAAAACTTAAAAATGAAGACGCTGACTTTTGACCTTAGTAGGTGGTTTTTGATCAGCATTCCAAATAAGTTCATGAAACCAGAAACTATTGGTAATATAAGAAAGAAAGAAAAAAAAAAGGCAGTGATTCTCACGAGATGACCAAAGGGCTCACGCCTCCATGTTTCTCTTGGCTGAGTTCTTTTTCAGCGGCACCTCTAACATTTATTCCTCTTCCCAACATTCACGGGGAGCATCAGACGGCAGTTCCTGCTCTTCTTGGGCAGTGGTGAGCACATGACATACGCAAGGCGGGCGACATAGTTAGCAGCTCTAGGAGTCTGCAACGGGTGTGGAGACAGATGGGTGGTTCAGATTGACACAGGGAGCAAGAGTTCAGGAGTCAGCGGCCGGAAGCATTGTGGGAAAGGGTTTGGAAACAGGGAGGCTGCACCTCAGCAGCATGAATGCAACAGCTGAGTGGTTGCAAAAGGGGCCAGTAGGCTGGGTGTGTGTCTTTGCTGCGGTCCCCGAGGCGTGCACCCTGGAGAGCGGGACCAGGCTGGAGCTCTCTGTCCTCTGCTGGAATCTCATTGGAGTTAACGCGAGAGGACAGGGCGGGGAAGGGAGCACCGGAGCCCCCCACACACATCCGGGAGGTTAGAACTTGGAGCCCCGACGGGCGAGGCCCAGCCCGTGAATCTGGGAGCCCCGCTGCCTTACCCTTAAGCACACCCAACTGTCAGCAGTTCCCAGCTGGCGCTGGAGTGTGGCTCCCAGAGACTTCCGGCGCGTCGGTGACAGTGCCCGCGCGCCGTGCCGACTTCCGGCGGAAGGAGGTGCACGCTACCACCCCTGGTTTTATGCGTTACTGGGGATGGAACCCAGAGCTTCGTGCATGCTAGGCGAGCGCTCTACCCACGGAGCCATATCTCTTTAATCTTTCTCTCTCTTTTTAAGCTCCAACTATGTAGCACAAACTGGCTTCAACCTCATTCTCCTCCGGCCTCCCCCAGCATGCGGAGTGGACAGGAAAGTGGAATTTTTAGCATTGTTGCCAAAGACTTAGAACAGGATGGTCCTCGGCCTGGCATGGGAGACCCCACAGGGCTAGGATTGGTGAAATGGTCAGGCTTTCCTGGGGCTTGGGTTGAGTCCGGCCATAGCCCTCCAGCAAGTGCCCTGAGAGAGCTGCTTCTGTGTCTTGGTGATTGAACGAATGACCGGGCACATTTACTTATAGCCATCTGCTGGGATGTTCAGCAGCTTCCGTTGCCTTCACATTGTGTCCCCGTCGTCTGAGTTCACTGTATCCACACCTTGTGTCTCTATAGCTAGCTCTGAATATCTTCCCGGCAAGGGTGGGGGGCAGTGATAAGTGCTTGACCATATATATACCTTGAGGATAAAAGAAACAGGCTGTTTTGATGGCACGTAACCTTGGGGTGAGAAGAGCTGCTTCCAAACATAGCCCAGAGAAGGGCCCTCTAGGGGGCTTGCTTTGCTCTGAACCCGTTTGAATCCTCTGAGAACAGTCTATTCATACCTCTGAAAAACAGACTCCCTGTGAGGAGCCATGTCTGATCTCCAACCATCAGCCTTAAATGTCTTTTTTAAATTTCCTGTTTGCTTTGCTACTTACCCCAGCCTTTTAAATTAATTTATTTATTCCTTTGGAGGGGAGTGTGTAACTTCTTTGATTCCTTTTCCCTTTTGGGGGTGGAGGCAAGAGAAACATCCTTATTGAAATGGACACTTTCTCAATAGATTGTATTCAAAGCCTTTGCACACTCTCAAACAGAATCTGCGGATGGAAAGAAAATTATTATGAACAGAGCCCATTCCATATCCACAGATGGGCTAGACTTCATGGGAGTCTCAGGCGACTGCCACACTGCTGGTTAACACAAGAGCTAATTTTAAATTGCCTTTCCCCTACCCATAAATGCAGAAATTTATTTGCAGCCCCTTTTGGGCTTTTTCTAAATGGCTTCAGTTCAAACTAACATTGAATCTCAGTTCAATCACCTATTACAGTCTGTGCTTGGATTCTTCTTTTTTTTTAATACATACAAGTGAGGCTGGAGATGTGAGTAACTGCACACTCTCAAACACAGAATCTGCGGATGGAAAGAAAATGATTATGAACAGAGTCCATTCCATATCCACAGATGGGCTAGACTTCATGGGGGTCTCAGGCGACTGCCACACTGCTGGTTAATGCAAGAGCAGTAGAGTGGCTTATTGTGCACAAAGCCCAAGGTCTCAGCATGTAGCCCAGGCTGGCCTGTACTTACACCCCTCCTGTCTTTGCCTCCTGGATGCTGGAATCACAGATTTCTATCACCAAGCCAATCCAAAACCCTGTCTTTTTTGTTGCATTATATGTTTTTATCATTATCCTTTTGGCATGTTATACATGAATATAGTGAACTTATAATATTTTCACACCTTAATCTTCAATCCCGGTCCTTCCTCTTCTCATTATAACTCTTCTTCTCTCCCGCCAGACTGCCTCCTATTTTCAAGTATTTTCACATCTGTGGTCCACTGGTTTTGTGTAGTTTGCCTTAAATGTGCTCAAGGACTCGATGGAGCATGGATCTTATATCAATAGGTATACTATTCAGGAAAGCATCTTGCATTTTCTCCATCAGCATTAACCTTCATCAGCCTCCCAGGGAGTGTGGTGTCCTTGAGGTCATTCTCTTCCTGTTGCAGGAATTACTCTGGAATAATTCCCCG
>JALPQD010000687.1:0-15000 GCA_023101885.1 Typhlomys cinereus | reverse complement strand
AAAGAAAGGAAAATTCAGGTTATACAAAGGAAAAGAGGACATGTTTAAAGTCCATCCAGGAGTGGACATATAGAATTGTAATCCCAGTTACTCAGGAGACTGAGGCAGGAGGTCCCTAAGTTCAATGCCTACCTGGATAACTTAGTAGGACTTTGTTTCACATTAAAATAAAAAAAAGAGCTGGGGGTGTGCCTTAGTGGTAGAGTGCTTGCCTTGCATGCCTGCAGCCATATATTCAAATGTCTAATAGCAATAGCAATAATAGTATTTGTGAAGACACTGCCTAGAACATTCTCAACTCTCTTCTTACTTGTATTACTGCTTTTCTTTTTTTTTTTAAATTTTTTTTTTTATTATTATTTATTCAACTGTGTGTATGTGCGCGCGCGTGTCTGTGTGTGTGTGTGTGTGTGTGTGTGTAGAACCACGGACGAATTCGCGAACCACCATGGACGCCTCCGCCCCGGGATTCACAGGCTCCGCCCTACCAGGACCAGAAGCGCAGGCCGCCCCCGCTTCCGTCTGGCGTCTATACGTGGGATCTGGGATCCGAACTCGGGACCTTCCGCCTGCAAGGCGGAGGCTTAACCCCTGAGCCACCTCTCCAGCCCTGCTTTTCAAGACAATTTTGCGCAAACAGACACAACTTCCCTACCCAGTATATCTACTAGACTCTTTCAAATATTTTTTTCTTTTTCCATTTCTTGTATGTGGAATGTGTGCATTTATATGTGCATTTACATGTGTGACGGTATATGTTGGGGTGTGTGTATGTGTGCGTGCATGCGTGCGTATGTGTGTGCGTGTGTGCGTATCAGAGGGCACTGTGTGTCCCTGTGGAGGACCAAGGGTGACTTCAGGAATCATCTGGATTGCTTCTACCTCCTTTTTGCTTTGTTCTGGAATTTCCCAGGATCTGTCCACCAGGACCAAAAGTGCAGGCCACCACGGTTTCCTCCCGGCGTGTTTTTATGTGGGATCTGAACTCAGGACCTTCTGTTTGTGAGGCAGAGTCTTAACCCCTGAGCCACTCCAGCCCTGATTCTTTTTGATACAGGGTCTCTAATGAAACCCAGCACTTGCCAATCGGGCTAGTCCCTACGTGTGCTTTATGCAATGATAGGGATGGAACCCAGGGCTCTATGCATGCAAGGCAAACACTCTTCCCAGAGTCACATCCCCAGTCCCTTTTCTTGTTTCCCCTTTCTATGTTTCTCCATTGCAAAATCCCACATGACCACCAAATCACCCTAACTCAGCGTCCTGCACCGTGCACTCACTAAACCAACAACTGTAAACTCTTTTTTTAATGTTTCTTTATTATTATTATTATTGTTTATTCAACTGTACGCATGTGCGTGTGTATGTGCGCGCGTGTGTGTGTGCGTCTGTGTATGTGTAGAACCACGGACGAATTCGGGAACCACCATGGACGCCTCCACCTCCTTCTGCCCCGGGATTCACAGGCTCCGCCCTACCAGGACCAGAAGCGCAGGCCGCCCCCGCTTCTGCCTGGCGTCTATACGTGGAATCTGGGATCCGAACTCAGGACCTTCCGCCTGCAAGGCGGAGGCTTAACCCCTGAGCCACCTCTCCAGCCCCAACTATAAACTCTTGTATCCCATCTCCAAAGCATTGCCTCTGTCATTCCCTTGGAGACAAGAGATAATGGTGTGAAAGGTGGTTGATCTGTCAACCGATCTCATGGCAAGTTAAAAAAAAAAAACTGATAGTACAGGTCCAGTTTCAAAGGCTGACAGAAGGGTTCAGGAACAATCTCTAAGAGAGATTCTTTGATCCATGTATCAAAGGTGATATAATATTTTCTAGCACACAAGAAAAAATTTTCAGCTTTAGATTCTTAGATAATGTGTTTCCCCCTATGTTCTATAATACAAGAGCAGGGCTGGAGAAATGGCTCAAAAGTTGTTGTGCTTGCTGTGTAAAAAGTTCAGATTCCCAGATCCTAAGTAAAAGGCCAGGTGGGTGAACCAGTCCACTGTGATTGCACCCTTGGAAGGCAGAAACCTGGAACCTACAGAGCCATCTAGCTAACTGAATTAGCCTAAGATGTGAGCTCCCAAGAGCCTACATGAAAAAGTCACACATGGGCTGGGGGCTCAGGGATCAAAGTCTTTGCCTCATAAGCAAAGGGATCTGAGTTCAGATCCAAGATCCCACATAAAAACACTGGGCAGAAATGACAGTGGCCTGCACTTCCAATCCTGGAACGTGGAGCCTGGAAAATTCCAGAGCAAAGCAATAAGGAGGTAAAATAATCCAGGATGATTCTCAAAGTCACCCTTGGACCTCCAGAGGCACTCGCATTCAAGTGCCCTCTTCCACACATACCCATATATACACATCCACACTCATGCATACAAAAAAAATGAGTCAGGCATGGTGATATGTGTTTATAATCCCAACACTGAGGAAGAAAGAACAGGAAGATAATTGGGGATGTCTGGCTAGCCATTCTAACCTAAATTGGTGAGCCCCAGATCTCAGGGAGAGACTCTGCCTCAAAGAATGAGATGGACTACTCAGGGATTGACTCAAAGTTGAACTCTGGACTCCGTACACACGCACATGCATGCATCTGAACACACATGCACTTTAACACGTGTGAATCTACACAAACCAATTTTCCTCCTGATAATAGCTGACAGCCAAAACTGCAGTGAGGGAGCTAGTAAGAATGGTGAGATTCGCTGTGATTGGGCTAGCTCTGGCCATAGATTCACCCTTGAAACAATGTCAGGAGCAAGAGAGTAGACTGTGTCACTTAGCTTGAGTTGCAAAAGGCCTCTCCTCCCCCCTCCCCCAAGCAGTATGAGGAGGGGATCAGGTTCCTTACAGCACAGAGGATTCCAGAAAGGAGATCTGGGTGATACTAGGAAGAAACATAGGTGCTGGGTAGGCGATCAATGAACAGACATCTAATAGACTGTGAGATTCAGAATGGTGCTCAGAACATGTCAAAAAGTCCCCAAATTTTAATGTCAACCTCGGGATGACATATGAATATGCAATAGTTAAGACACGGGATGCTTTGGGTCACAGCAAGAACCCAAGGCACATGTCCTCCAGTCCCCAGACTCAAAGGTTGATCTATTCACAAAAATCCCTTCCTGGCACCATTTCCTAGTGCAGTGTAAGGAAAAGTGAATTCAAAGTCAGGGACAAGAAATTGTATCCGCAGAGCCGCAGTGAAACAGTGATGCAAGGTCACAGAGAACAAACCCAGCTCCTTTGGACTAGGGAGGTAAGATACTTCACTGGTCGGGCATCTGCTTGAAAACATGGCAATGTGAGTTTGATCCCTGGAAGTCCACATGAGTGAGAGAACTGAAAGTTGTGCTCTGGCCTCCACTCCCAAACTATGGCCTTCATGTGTCTCTACCTCTGCTCTACCTTGTCTCTCAAATAAATAAATACACTATTTAAATAAGAGGAGCCGGGGCTGAAGAGATGGCTCAGTAAGTAAAGGGCTTGCTACAGAGGCATGAGGAACTGAGTTCAGATCCTTTGCACCCAAGTACAAAGTCAGATATGGTGGCAGATGTCTTTGATCCCAGTGTTATGGGGAAGGGGGAGTTGGAAGGATTCTTGAGGCTCACTGGTCAGCCAGTCTAGCACCATCAGTGAGCTCCAGGTTTGATGAGAGACCCTGCCTCGAAAACAACAAAGTGGACTGGGGCTTGTGAGATAGCTCGGCCAGAAAGATTCGATCCCAAGATCAATCCCTGGCAGCACACATGGTAGAAGAAGAAAACTGACTTCCTAAGATCATTTTCTAACCTCCATCCATGCACCATGGCATACACGAATTCTCTCTCTCTCTCTCTCTTTCTCTCTTTCTCTCTCTCTCTCTCTCTCCCTTTCATAAATGAATAAACATCAAAACAATAAGACAAACAGTCTTAAGAGGAAGACACCTGATAATGACCTCTGGCCTCCACACATACGTGGGCACATGCACCAGCATGCACGTGTATACACCACACACACACAGAACAAGGTATGAATAGGTAAGATCAACCTGAGAGTCTGTAGTGAGCCTTCCACAGACTTCATGAAGTGGAGGGGGAGCACCAATGTAAGTTGCACCCCATTCTGGCTCCAGTAATGGATGGAGGTAGCCCACAAGTGCTCCCAATGTCATTAAAGTCAACTTGACCATTGAGACACCCCTACAAACAAGCAATGTCAGGACTACTAGCAGTTTACATAGATAGCAAAACAAGATCAAATAACTTTAAAGTGAGGAAGGGGAAAGAGACCAACTGGAAATGAACAGAAGCACGAGGAGATAAAGTCACATGTGCTAGCAGGCTCACATAAACCAAGAGGACGTCCAGAATAGTACTGACATGTGGTCAGGTGAAGCCATTGGAATCAGAGGTTGTTTGCTACAGAAGCTCTTATAAATGATGCTGACATTATGTAAATTAATTATGTGAAACCATTGAAATTGGAGGGTGTTTGCAACACACTGTATCGTAATATACAATAACATCAGCAGATGTTAATGAAAGCCCACAGCTTGGCCCAGTGCCAACGATCAAATCTTAAACTGTCAATCAAGCCATCCGTCAACATCAGCTCAGTCATAGAGTCAGACAATTATCTAGATGGTTCTCTCGCCCTGAAGGGTTTGTCAGTCATCTTTTTCCTTTGTCACCCAAGGTTTCGTTTTTTGTTTTTCGGTTTGAGACAAAGTCTTATGTAGACCAAGCTGGTCATGAATTCAGCATGTAGATAAGGCTTCTGCCTCCACCACCCAAGTGTTAGGATCATATGGGTGCATTACCATGCATGGCCTGTCACTCAGGATCTTTTTAAGATATTTATTGGCACACATGAGGGAGTTGATTCTCTCTTTCCACTGTGTGGGTCCTAGGGATCAAACTTAGGTCATCAGGCTTGGTGGCAAGCACCCTTACTTGATAAGCCATCTCACTGGCCCATCACCCAAGTACGTTAAGGACAAGGTAAAGACACCACAAAAATAAAACACCCAGTTTGGACTCTATCTCTTCGGTCTGGAAGAGCTAGACAAGTTGGAAGAGAACAAGGGCAAGTGCCAATTTCTTTTTTTTTTTATTTATTCAACTGTGTGCATGTGCGCACGTGCGCGTGTGTGTCTGTGTGTGTGTGTGTGTCTGTGTATGTGTAGAACCACGGACGAATTAGCGAACCACCATGGACGCCTCCACCTCCTTCTGCCCAGGGATTCACAGGCTCCGCCCTACCAGGACCGGAAATGCAGGCCGAACTCAGGATCTTCCGCCTGCAAGGCGGAGGCTTAATCCCTGAGCCACCTCTCCAGCCCCGCAAGTGCCAATTTCAAACAAATGTCTGGGTTTTCTCAATCAATTCCTTTCTCTCTTTCATTCGTTCTCCTTGGCCAAAGCATAATGACCTCTGCCCTGTACCCTTAACACATCCTAAATGAAGGGCATACGGATGCGTTATCATCGTGGTTGTACTAGTTAGATACACAAGTCAACTTGATATTGAAAGCTGAGCTGTGGGCGAATCTGTGCAGAATTGGTAGCTAAGGCAAGTCTTGAGCTAGGCTGTGGGAGATCACGTAGTTGAGAAGGAATAACCCAGTCCATAGTGGGTGGGACCATGAACTCTCCTACAAAACTGGACTATGAACTGTAACAGAGAATAGTAAGCAAGGATAAAACCTTGATCACCTAAGCTGGGATTACAAAGTGTGCACCACATGCCTTGTTTATGTGGTTCTGGGGCTCGAACCCAGGACTTTGATAGAAGCAAACACCTGCAGTCCTCAAACTGCTTTTCCTGCTCTGGGTCTCAGTACAACATTCAGACACAAGGTGTCCTGTAATGGACTTGCCAGCAGGGCATCTTCTATTTAATTCAGCCCTGATTGTCTCCTTGAAGTTCAAGTCAGATCCGATAGGCTGCAGCTTCACCTTCCAAGAGATCACTCCCTAACCTCAGATACAAGTTGCCAAGCTCCAAGTGGGCGCCTGTGATAGTCTCGCTGTGCTGTGTGCCCCACAGAGGCTCATGTGTGGAAGACTTTGCTCCCCGCCATCAGTGCTCAGAGGTGTGGATTCTGGGAAGTGACTGGTCATGAGGGTTCTGATTTCACCAGTGGGTTTTTTTTACCTTCTCATTTGCTGGCACTGTTGGGAAGTAGGAACTAGAAGGAAGAGCCTGATTGGAGAAAACCAGCCACTTGCTGGGGAAGCCTTTAAACAGCAGACCCTGTGACTGATCCCTTCCTCACTCTCTCTTTCCCAACCTCTAAGAGATGAGCAGCCGCTGTGCTTAGCCATAAGCACCGTCACCCCCTGAGCCATCCCGCTGGACCCATCCTTCAAGGTTTTTATGGAGTTTACATTTGGTGGTCTGACTGACTGCACCTCAGGCGATGAACTTAATTGTCAGCCTTTCTCCTCTCTCCTAAGGCTGGGGGCAGAGAGGGAAACTGTTAACGCTCTAATCATATAGCTGGTTTCCCCGGCAACCAGCGCCCCATCCTGAAAAAACCAAGAGTCCACCAATAATCAGCTCATTAGCATAGAAGACCCTGTTATCACTCAGGAAATTACAAAGCTTTTTAAAAGCTCAGATGTCAGGAATCAGGGTAGAGACCAACTAATGTATTTTTTATTATTTCCTAGTGACAGAATTGAGGGCAGACCATGAGTTCTTTTTGAAAAAAATATTTTGCTTGTTTATTAGAAAGAAGGCATGAGCTTGCAAGTCCTGGACCATGGGTGGAGGTGAGAGGATAATTTTCAAAAGTCAGTTCTTTCCTTTCACCATGTGGGCTTTTAGGATCAACCTCAGGGTACAAGGTTTGCTATTTTTTTCAAAACTTTATTACTTCAAAAAGTAATAAAGTCTTTTGGGGCTGGAGAGGTGGCTCAGGGGTTACGCCTCTGCCTTGCAGGCGGAGGGTCCTGAGTTCGGATCCCAGATCCCACGTATAGACGCCAGGCGGAAGCGGGGGCGGCCTGCGCTTCTTCTGATCCTGGTAGGGCGGAGCCTGTGAATCTTGGGGCAGAAGGAGGTGGAGGCATCCATGGTGGTTCCCGAATTCGTCCTGTGGTTCTACACATACATACACACACGCGCACACACACACACACACACACACACACACACACACACACACACACGGGCACATACATACGCACACACGCACAATTGAATAAATAATAATAAAAAATTTAAAAAAAGAAATGTTTTAAATTGAACAATCTCATTCTGTCAATTAAAAAAAGTAATAAAGTCTTTTGTATTTGGTTCTTTCAAAAGATTTAAAGGAAGTTGTATGAGAAATAAAATTCTCAAACTATAAATAGAAATGTAATATTACAGAGTATCCTATAACATACAAACATAGAAATACAAAGGAACTGCCCAAAAACTTAAGCAAATTTGCAGTTTGGTTATGAGGATCATTTTACTATAGAAATCTTCCAACACCATGTTGATATTTTTGGGGCCCATGTATGTGTTTGTGTGTGTAAGAGGGCACTTGCATGTGTTTCTACCTCCTTATTGCTTTGCTCAGAGTTTCCCATACTCCATCTTCCAGGATCAGAATTGTTGACTTATCTAGCCAGCATTTTTAATGTGGGACCTGGAGATTTGAATCAGGTCTTTTTGCTTTTGAGGTAAAGATTTAATAACTGAACTGTGTCCCCAGCCCTCATGGTGCCAAGTTTGCAAGCATACTTTTGGACTATCTCACTGGCCTCAGACCATGAGTTCTTAGAGTCAGGTACAAATTCTTCCTCCACCACTTGGGTTCATGTGTCATGGACAAATCCTGTAATCTTTAGAAAGCTGTGTTTTCTCATCTATAAACTGGGTTTTGTCAGAATTGTGAAAACTGAATGAAGTGATGCATGGGTGGAAATCATCCCAATTACTTTCCTGAGCCCCTTAGGGTTACAGGTTTGGGAGTGTATTCAGATGTTGTTGTTGTTCAGGGAATGGACTTTCTTTATATTTTCATGCACATGTTTGTGCACATGCATGTGGAAGGAAGTCTGAGGTTGACATTACAAATCATCTTTCCATGGCCCCCCTTACCTTATTCTTTTGAGACATCGTCTAACCCAGAAGTTGTCTAACCCAAGTTGCTCTGGGGATTCCCAGTCTGTGACTTCTGAAGCTGGAATGATAGGCGGGCAGCCACATACTTCTACTTGGCATTTCATTTGAGAGCTGGAGATCTAAATCCTGCTCCTTGTGTTTGCATGGTAAGCACCTTCCCATGTAGCCATCTCTACAGTCCATGTTTTTCCTTTTTTGTTTTGAGACGTCCCATTAAGCATTTGATGCCCTGCTCTAAAATGTATTTTGTTATATCAGAATACAGTCAGAGGCTGGGATCTTGCTCTGTTCTGGATCCAGTTTTGCTCAATCACAATTATTGTTTTCATGGGACTATGCCATAAGTTCCTCCAATAAGAGTTTATAATGTATAGAAGATGGAAGAACATATATATTCTTTCAATCTAGAGAGAGAATGATACAGAGACACAGAGACTGAGAGACAGCAAATAACTTTAGCATATTAGGTTGGGTACAGCAAATCTAGAAAGCATATCTCAATCATGATGGCCTATTATTATGCTCAACTGTAGTCTTAGTCACCTGCACACATATCAAGAGGATTTGGGGGAAGTACAAGGGACTTAAACATGTGAGGCAAGCAATCTACTTCTAAGCCATAACCCCAGCCCTCTTTCTACATTTCTACAGTCTTACTAAGCTCCCCAGAATGTCCTTGAACTCACTTTTGTATATCAGACAGGCTTTGAACTTGTGCGATCCTCCTGCCTTATTCCCCAAGTGCTGGGATTCCAGGCATGCATGGCTGACTGAGAAAAGGATTTTTCAGATTTTTCATTTTCAAATGCTTTCAGATTCAGGGAACAGCTAAGACCATACAAAGTCCCTCTAAAACCCACATGCAGGGCTTGCAATATGACTCATCAGGTAAAGGCACCTGTGGTCAATTTCTGGAGCCCACATAGAGGAAGAAGAGAACCAACTTCTGAATTTGTCCTCTGACCTTCCACACATGCACCTTAGTCTGACCTCCTCCCCTTTCTCTCTCTCAAATAAATAAAATATTTAAAAAGATTTGTATCCAATTTATCCCATTGTTGTTATCTTAGGTTGTTTTGGTATATTTGACATAGATGAACCCAAATCGATTTACTTACTGAAGAGTTTGTCAAGGCTGGGATGTGAAAGTTTCCCAAAGGATCATATGTCATAGGGTCGCCAGCTGGTGCCGTTACTGACAGATGACTGGAACATAAAGGTGATACGGTGTTTCATGGGTTCATCTGTTGAAAAGCTTGAAGCTGTTTGATTCTCTGTTGTCCCCTTGTCATGGTTTGAAATGTGTGCCCCACAGTCTCATGTGTTTGGCAAGGTCACGGCACCTTGAGAGGTGGAGCCTTGCTGGAGGAAGGCAGTTACAAGGGGTGGGCCTTGAGGTGGATTAGTCCCACCCTACCTCCAGGAGAAGTCTGCCTTTGCAGCAAGCAGTCTGCAGCTCTCAGTTTCCAAGATGTCTGCAGTGACTTAGCCTCCTCCAGCTTTGGCCAGCCAGCCATGCTGCCTCTGCTTTGAGAGACTGTACCTTCCCTCTGGAACCGTAAGCTGAATAAACCTCTCTTTCTCCCTTAAGTTGATTGACTTTGGGTGCTCTCTCACAGCAATAGTTAAGAGGAACCGTTACACCTCTATAGACTCATGTTTTGGACACTTGGTTTCTAGCTTGTAGAATTATTTTGAAGGCTGTAGAGCTGTTGGGGGCAGGGTTTGCAGAAGCCAGTCACTAGGAGCAAGTCTTTGAAAGTTATACCTATTCCTATTTCTTTCTCTCGTAAATAAATAAAATATTTATAAAAAGAAATAATCTTTTTGTAGATGACCCTCTGGGGCAATTCATTTTAAGTGTCAACCTGACAGCTGAGACCCAAGCCTTTTGGCACACCTGTGGAGAATTATTTAGTGAAGGCAAGTCTCTGAGCAAGCCTGTGGGAAATTATCTACTATATTCAGAAAGACCCAGTCCACAGTGGGTGGGACCATTTCCTGACGAGACAAATAAGATTAAGAACTGGCTGTTTGACAGGTTGGCAAGCTAGAAAGTGTGCTGCTCTCTCAGATCTTCCTTGGATATGGTGTGACTAGTTCCTTCAGTTCCTGATCTTACAATCTGAAACTATGAGCAAGAATTAAAATCCTCTTATTCCCCATGCAATTGTTTCAGTTATATATTTATCACAGAAACTTTACAGTGACTATAACATCCTTTGACTAGGGTTCCCTATATTTATACTGGTTATAGGTTTGGGGGAGAAGGAACAAGATGACATTTTTATTCCATCAAGTTAAGAGTATATACTATGCATGCGATGGTCACTGTTGAGGTTGTTCTTTCATGTATGTATGTGTGTATATGGCCATGTATGTATGTGTGTATATGGCCATGTATGTGTGTGTGTATATATGGCCATGTGCACATCGCTGCACTTGAGTGTGTGTGTGTACCTGTGGAGGCCCAAGTGTCATATCAAGAATCAACTACATGTACTGGAGAGATGGGTCAGGGGTTAAGCTGCTGCCCTGAAAGCAGAAGGTTCAGATTCCAAATTCCAGGCGGGAACAGTGATGGCCTGTACTTCCAGCTCCAGAAGGCAGAGCCTGGGAAATTCCAGAACAAAGGAAAGAGGAGGTGATCACAATACAGGGTGATTCCAGACGTTTCCCTTGGGCCTCCACAGACACACACAATACCATCTCACACACGGAGAGACACGAAAAAATTAAAAAAAAAAAAAAGAATCATCTGCTATCACTTTTCCATGCGTTTGTTGTGAGCCTGGGTCTCTAATCAAATCCAGAACACACCATTAGGCCTAGTCTGGCAAAGCAGCCCGTTCTGAGGATTCTCAGGCTCTGCCTTCCAGGGCTAGAATCACAGGTGGGCCACCACAGCCACTCAGCATTTTACGGAGGATCTAAGGGTCCAAACTCAGCTCCTTTCACTTGCAAAACAAGGGCTTTATTGAACTATCTCCCCAGTTCCTTGTTTTGCCAGCATAAACAACTACTTGACTTATTATTCATCAGGTTTCTCCACTGTATTTCTCTCTACTCCAACTTCTTCAAATTATATTCTCTGGAAGGAAGTCACTATCCCTCTGTGAATTAAACCAACTCTACCTCCCATAGGGGTAGGTGAGATTTTCATTGCTTTGACCAAAATGCTTGCCAGAAACAACCTAAGGGACTTATTTTGGCTTATGGTTTCAGAGGGCACATTCATTCTATGGTTTCTTGGTCCCATCCTCTTACTGAATTGCTCAGTCCTGATCTACATGCAAGGTGTAGCTTCAGAATGGTTAGCCTACACTGTTGCTTACTTACACGACTACCAGCTGGAGTACAGTGCTAAGTGTATCTCCTTTGCCTTCAGTTTTTTTTTATTATTATTTATTCAACTGTGTGCATGTGCGTGTGTATGTGCGTGTGTGTGTGTGTATCTGTGTATGTGTAGAACCACGGTCGAATTCGCGAACCACCATGGACGCCTCCACCTCCTTCTGCCCCGGGATTCACAGGCTCCGCCCTACCAGGACCAGAAGCGCAGGCCGCCCTGCTTCTGCCTGGCGTCTATACGTGGGATCTGGGATCCGAACTCGGGACCTTCCGCCTGCAAGGCGGAGGCTTAACCCCTGAGCCACCTCTCCAGCCCCATTTTGCCTTCAGTTTTAAAGACTACTGATTTTAAAATTATGTAGGTCAAGTACACCCATACAGACACATCTAAATTGGTGTTTTGTTGTATTTGAGACAAGGTTTCATGTAGCAGAGGCTGGCCTTGTACTTGCTATGTAGCTGCAGATGGATGACCTTGAACGTCTTTCTGATGCTCCTGCCTCCACCATCAAGCACTAGGTTAACATGTATGTGACGCCATGCCTTGTGTTTTTTTTTTCCCCTAAATTTAGTGTGTGTGAGTGTGTATGTGTGTGTGCGCACGTGAGCATGCACACCATGGGACAAGTACAGAGGACCAAGGACTCTTCAGGACTTATTTCTCTCTTTCTACCTTGAGACAGGCTTTCTCTTGTGATTTCTGCAGTCGTGCTGCATAAGCACACTTCCAGCCTATGTCAAGACTCCAACTCCCATTTTGTGGCAGGAGTGCTGGGATTACAAGTACCAGTAACTGCATCTATCTCTCTATATGGGTGCCAGGGATTGAACTCAGGTCTTCAGGGTTTGGTGGCAAGCACTTTCAACCACTATGCCACCTTGCTATCTCCACCCCTTTTTTCATATGGTGCAAGGGATGAAACCTAGTGCCTCATACATGCTAGACAAGCATTCCACCCAGTGAGCTACATCTGCAGATCCCCAAATTATTTTCTCTGGTTTTGGGTCGCCACTTCTTTTGCCAATAAACCCAGCCTTGAGGCTCCTGCTGTGATATTCTTTGTGGGGACTGGATCTTGTGCTTGTTTGAGTCTCACCAGTTCCCACTGGTCTTTACGAAGCAATGGCTATTGTCTCCCCAGGCCCAACGACCCACTGAAATCCTGTCTACCCACCTTCAGACCCACAGTGTAAGAAAACCAAGGCTTAACCTAGCAAGTCTGCACACCTGCCTGAAGACCGTGGCTTGTTTCCCAGGACTGTACTACAGGGGCTGGCCAGCCTGGGTCCCAGCCAAGCTGTCCAGCCATTCTGTTGGTTTACCTGGTAACGGGAACCTTCTCGGGTTACTCAGAGGATCGCTTTGCCTTAGAAACTCCAGCTGTCCCCTCAGGCGCATCAATTACCGAACAAGGCCCTGAGCAACAGAGACTCGGCAATGAGTGAGTGTCCCCAGGTGCTCCGCAGATGCTGCACTGAGTGTGCACGGTGAGTGAGCAGATGTGCGAACGCATACAACATGCAGGAATCTGGGATGGGAGCCCCCCAAGATGCGTCTTCTTCAAGCCTTGGGATAGCCAAGTCCAGGCACAGGTAAGTCAAGAGAAGAGTGGCCCAGATGGTAGGGGGAAAGAGAGACTGATGGGTGGGAGATTACCCCTGAGTCAGCTTGCAGACCTGGAGACACATTGATGGGTTTGACATGATTCAGAAGCCCTGCTTTGGAGGAGGGACAGGCTTTGATCCCTGTCAGCTTCCTAGATTGGGTGGAATGGAGTGAGGGGATCAGGTGGCTCTGCCCCCAAGGATGGCGTCTAATGGTCAGAATGAGCGTGTGCTTGGAAAAAAACCTGTGGGCACCATTTCCAGGTTCAGTGTCTAGTAGGTCCTTCCTTTTTCTGAGCCAGGGTCTCACTGTGTAGCTGTGGCAGAACTTGAACTCATGATCCTCGTGTCACTGCTGACAGGACAGCCACACACCTTGTTAGCTGAATGTGGTGGAAGGAGGCAGTGTGGAACCCGCTTTGGTGGAAGAGGTTCATTCCACTGTTCCCCATAGGGCAACTCTTGGACAATTTCTCACAAAGCCCGAGCTGACCTCCAACTTGCTATGTAGCAAAAGATGACCTTGAATTTCTGATCCTCCTGTCTCTACCTCCTAAGTACTGGGATCACAGGCGTGTACCACCATGACCAGTTTATGTGGTTCTGGACATGGAATCCAAGGCTTGTGCATGCTAGGCAGGCACTCTACCAACTAAGCTATATCTGTAGCACCCCTTACTCAGACTGGGTTCAAATTCAACTAGTCCAGACTGATCTTGAACTTCTGATCCTCCTGCCTCCACCTCTTGAATATTGAATGGCCACCAAACACACTACATGTGGTGCTGGAGATGGAATCCAGGGTTTCATGCAGGCCAGGCAAACACACTGCTGATTGACCCATAAGTCTAACCCACTGCTTCTCTTTTGATACAAGATCCATCTCAGGCACTCTTCAAGGTGCGGTTAAGGTCACCATCTCCTCTGTTCTCCGTGGACTGCAAGGAGCCCAGTGTTTTGACAAGGGATAAACGTGGGGTCCATGAGGACCGGTGTCTCTGGAGTAGCCTCAGAACACCATCACTTTCCTTAGCTGAAGGATTCAACTGCACCTTCCTTGTTTACATTGGAAGGAACCCTCGTGCCATATTCCCTGACAGCCAGGAGACATGGGGCATCTCAACATATCTCACGGAAAGGACTTTTGCAACTGTCACTTCTGCCCATCAGAAGTAGGGTAGAAATAGAGGGACTGACGTCCAAACAGATTGCTGAATATGGAGGAGAAAAGATGGAAGGGAACTGAAACAGAGGAAGAGAGGAGGCTAGGAGAGGTGGAGGCCCATGTTCTGAAACTTTGGGGACAGGGCCATAAGGGCTCCCTTCTTTCTCTCCAGCGACACCACTTCAGCTGCAACGCCGGTCACCAATCAGGGCTGGCCCGAGGACTTCGGCTTCTGGCTGGGAGGCTCTGGCCCCTGCTTCGTGCTGGATGTGGCCCAGGGGAGCGGCGTGCACGCTGGGGGGCTAGAGGTGGAAGGGCTGGCTACGGGTGACCTGAGCAGGGAGTGCCTGGTGCACTTGGCCGGGCCCTGCCCTCCAGTGCCAGCCAGCCTCGCTGCGCTCCCGGGCCCCGAGGGCGGCCCCGCAGCCCTGACCGCAGCCTCCGGGGTCCAGCGATCCGGCTGCGGCCTCGCACTGGGACGCGAGCTGCTGCTGCGCCTGACCGGCCGCCGGCGGCCACATGCGGTGCACCGAGAACGCAGGCGCAAGGCCCAGGAATTCAGCAGCAAGGTAGGGCTTGGTATGGGGTCTGGAGGGGCGGGGCCTGGCAGAGGGATGGAGCTACATTGTGTGGGCGGACTCCAATGACTCCAGATGATTTAAAGTCCCTCTTGAGGGTCCAAACAGAAGGGTTGAAGGGTCCAAACAGGATGTAAAGTTTATTTTTACTTTTTTTTTTTGCACGCGTGCGTGCGTGCATGCGTG
>JALPQD010000686.1:730752-826617 GCA_023101885.1 Typhlomys cinereus | reverse complement strand
GGTCTGTCTCTTCCTTCTTCTTCCCTTTGCTCCTCTCCCTTCATTTCCTTAACTTTTTCCCTCTTTTCTCCCCTTCCCGTCCCCCCCTCTTCTCTCCTCCTTTTCTTTTTTCTTTTTCTTTTTCTTTTTGTCTTTGTCTCTCCTTCCTTCCTTTTCCTTCCTTCCTTCCTTCCTTCCTTCCTTCCTTCCTTCCTTCCTTCCTTCCCTCTTCTTCCGTCCTTCCTCCTCTCTCTTTCTTTCTCCCTCTCTCCCTCTCCACTCTCTTTCTTTCGTTGCTTTCTTGCGTTCTTTCGTTTCTTTCTTCTTCTTTCTTTCTTTTCTTCTTTTCGTCTCCTGTCTTTTCATTCGCTTTTCTGGTCTTCCTCTTCCTCGTCTTCCTTCCTCTCTCTCCCTCTCCTCCCCGTGTCCATTCCTGTCCTTCCTAGTCCTTCCTGTCCTTGCCTCCTTCTTCCTTCCTCCTCTCCGTCCTTCCTTCCTTTCTCCTTCCTTACCTCCCCTTTTCCCCCTTTTTTCCATTCCTCCTTTCTGTCTTTTTTTGCCTCCTTTCTTATCTTCCTTTTTCCTTTCTTTGCCTTCCTTCCTTTTCGTTCTTCTTGGCTCCCTTTCTTTCCCTTCCTTTCCCTCTTGCTTTGCTCCTTCCTTTTGTCCTTTTCCTCCGTTCCCCTTTTCCTCGTCCTTGCTTTCTTTCCTTTCCGTTTCTTTCCTTTTCTTTTCTTTTCGTTCTTTTCTTTTTCTTTCCTTTCCTGTCTTTCGTTTCTTCTTTTCTTTCTTTCTCTTTCTTTCGTTATCTTACATCTTTCTTTTCTTTCTTGTCTGTCTTTCTTTCTTATCTTTCCCCCTGTTCCCCCCCCTTGCTTTTTTCTTTCTTTTCCTTTCTGTCTTCTCTTTTCTTTCTGTCCCTTTTCTTTCTTTTCTTGTCTTCTTTCGTGTTTCTTTCTTTCCTTAGTGGGTACATTGATATCTGACTCCAACTCTCTCTCTCGCTCCCTACTCTCATCACTCTCTCCCTCCCTCCTCCCTCTCTCCCCCTCCCTCTCTCCCCTCCCCTCCTCCCTGCTGACTCAACTCTCTCCCTCCCTCCTGCTGACTCAACTCGTCCCTCCCCCTCCCTCTCTGGCCGCCCTCTCTCGCCTCCCTCTCGCATCCCTCTCTCTCCCCCGCTCTCTCCCTCCTTCTCTCCCTCTCGCTCCGTCTCCCTCCCTAATCATTTCCATTTTGTCGTTTTCATTTCCACAATATGTGGATATCTATCTCAGACGGTCTTCAATTAAAAGTCTACTTACCCAGGGGTCATCTTGAGTTCAACCTGCCATGTTCTGGGATGGCAGGAGTCGTAAGGAAAGAAAACCAATGGAATCACATGGACCTGAGTTGCCTAAAAAAAATTGTATTGTCGCACTCAACAGTTTTGGGGCACGATAACTATGTGCCTTTTATGTATTCTTTTTTGCTCCTGTTGTTGTTAGACATATCCCGCGACAGTAATAAGGTATAAGGGAAGAAGATGAAGAACCAACTGCCTGGGTGTGACTGCTTTTGTTTCCACTATTTCCTTACCATGGTGTTGGGTGGTTTATTTAACTGCAGAATTAAAAACAATAATCCTTGCTTCAAGACTGTGGCAAGCATCAAATGAGAAAGTATGGCTGATGGACTGAGAGGGATTCACTGGCTACGGGCAGCATTGCTAGCTGGAAGCATTTCTTCATCTCTTAGTGTTTTACTGATTCACTTTCGCCAGTTTTAACCACTGACTGGAGTCTAAATAAACAAGAAAGCGCTAGCATTGGGTAAAACACACAGAAGTTGTTGCTGCCCAGAGATATTACTTTCATAAACTATCTCAACATCAAATCGCTTTGAGAGAGGTCAGGTACAGGCAATGCTAAGCGAGTGGTGCCTTGAGATTAAAAATACCATGCTGTGCATATCTGCAAGCTTAGTAGTTAGTACCAAACCAAGAAAAGTCCCAAAATTCAGATCTCCCTACATGCAATAAAACTGGACATTAAGTCAGAGTTATTTCCCAAGGTATCCAACTCATAACTTTAGCTACGTTCAAATTGTTCACTGTGTTCTAGTGCATTGGAAGGGTCCTGGAAAGAATAGGGCAAATTGAGGGAAGGGAAGAAGTAGAGGATAGGGGAAAGGAATGGAGGAGAGAAAAGGGAAGAGGAGGAAAGGGAAGGGAAAGGAGAAATGGCACAGTAGAAGAGACAAACAGCAAAGAAACTGCAAATGAAGCCAAAGCCCCCAATCCCTACCCTCACAAAAAAAAAAAAAAAAAAACAGAAAATAAAATGTGAACTGGGATACTGCTAAGTGTTAGCGTGTTTGACCCTCTTGTGCTTGAAGTCTGAATTAGCACTTAAAAAAAAAAAGGAAAAACAGCTGCGACCCATTGTGTTCTGTGGTTCCCAAGACTGATTCTGCCAGAGGACTGTGTGTTCCTGTTCCCAAGGTGAAGGAGGCTGTGGCTATGGATCAGAACACGTGGGTGGGCCTCAGGCTGCATCACAATTTCCTTGTAAAGGTGTACACCTTGGCTTCTTAAAATTTATTCCAATTATTGTGTGTGTGCGCGTGCGTGTGTGTATGCATATGTGTGCGTGTGCGTGTGTGTGTATGTATGTGGGGTGTGTACCTACCTTTAGATGATTCACCTCGCTCGCAATGGCTTTCACCAAGCTGATTCGACATGTTTCTTTTCCTTCTCCTTGTCTCCCCGACTACTGAATGACCAGCAAATATTTCAGCGGCACATTTGAGGGCACGAAAGTTTGTCTTTCACTTCTTGATGATCATCTTACAATGACATCTTGGTCAGGGACCCCAACAGGGCCACTTGCTGCCTGCGTCATTTCTCCCACAGTCGAGCAGTAGTCGTCCTGTGCCCTTTTTCTTCTGTCCTTTTGTGTCTGCTTCTGGTGGAATCGCTTCCTTGTAAAGTGGGATCCAAGCAAATCAGCCAGTAACCTTTAAAGGGAATTGTCCCCCTCAGACTCCTGGTGTGAACATTGGTCCCCACCTACTGAAACGCCAGTGTTGTCTCAATGCAGTGAAACATTCATAAGATGGAACTTTGACAGAGGAAATGTGGCACTGGGGGCCCACACTCAAGTTGGATAACCTGGCCTCTGGCTCCTGCCACCCCACCTTCCCTGCCTGCTGCCATGTCTTCCCCTCCATGGTGGACGCTACCTTTCTGAAACTGTAATCCAGAATAAACCCTTTCTCCCCGAAGGTTCTTCGTTTGGAATGCTCGGTCGCAGTAACTGAAGGGTAATCAGAACAGATCTTCAGGTCTCGAGTTAGCAGGGGCCAGAGCCTGGCCCAGCCCTTGAACTCAGCCTCATGGCCAATGTCCTTTCTCTGGGAAATTTACTGTCCCATATCAACCAGCAGTGCAATAAATACACGATATCTACCATGTGCTTTTAATCGAAATAAGGAGTGTTTGGCCATGGTGAAGACTCCATGTGATTAAAGACTTCATGTGGAAGCAGGACAGTTTCTGGTAATTTTTTTCTAGATGTGTTTTTGCAGTGACTTTCTTGGATAGTGATTGGGGATGTTTTATAGGCTCCCGTGGTCAGCTACAGCAACCCAGAGAATGTATTCCCTGTCTACATAATTGAACATGGGATTCGGTTGGCTTTTCTATTCTTTAATTTTTTTTTGTTGTGTGTCCATCTATCTATGCTTCTGTAGGTGCCTGTGTTTGTGGTTGTATGTGTGTGGGTATAAATGGTAGCCAGAAGAGCTCCTCGTCTGTCATTTGTTGGGAGTTGCTATCATGTTTTCTGAGATAGGTTCCCTCCCTGGCCTGGAGCTCATCATTCTGATCAAGCCAGAGATCCATAGGTCTCTGTCCACTGGCCATTATACCTAATTTTTTTAACTCAGCCATACATGCCAAACACTTTCCCAAGCAGCTTGCCTGCAAGCCCCCAGGTGACTTTTCTTGGGACAGCAGACATACTGCACAGCAGAATACTGGCACAAAGCAGTAGAAAGCATATATTTGCATCTTATCATTTCTTTGCCTTGGTAGGTTCTCCATGGAGGAGAACCTTTGAGCTTCAAAGCACAGGCATTCAAGTTCCAGATTATTGTATTTTGGAGAGATGTTGAAGGATTTCAAACTACATGAGGATATTCCCAAAGGATGGTGCACAGCATGGCTTTGCAGGGCATGCAACAGCTTGCCTCCAGGGAAACCTTGAGACCCACCACAGAGACTTTGTAAGGGAAACATACAAATGTGTTTCAGTTTAAGTAAAAATCGTGAAAGAAGCTCTTGGAATTTGAGGTTGTTAAAGAAAATCTTCCCAGAGGTGAAGATGAGGGATCAATGCTAGGGTTGCGCTTTTTTTTCTTTTAGGAAAATGCCTTTGCCTGCTCGTTACCCACAGATTTATCCAGATTGAGTCTCAGACACTAGTTTCTGTTCCTATGGACCTCGGATCCAGGGGAATCTTGGCAGAGACTGCATCAAAGTGCTTCCCTGCAGCCTAAACTCCCTGTGAACCCCATTTGTATGTTTTGGGTGTAACCAGATGCATTTTCTTCAGAGACTTGGGTTCAGTGGCTCCTTTAAAAGCAAAAGTAAAAGAGAAAGAAGTTGGACTGACTTGCGAAGGAGGCAGGACAAGGCAGCACTGGGTAGTTTATGCAGTAGCAAGGAGGCAAAGGCAGGGTTTCTAGTAATCTTCAGGCCACGCTGGCCTTAAAAGTCACAGGAGTGTGTAAACCCCACCAGGCATTCCAAGCAACGGCAGCAGACCTGTTGCTCTACAGAGGATAAATGGAGCTTGTCCACATCATTCATTTCTCCAGTCATTTCAGTGGGTTGACATCTAGAACGTCCTACATGCAGATTGCAGCTGCCAACTCAGACGCACAATTTTTTTTTTTATTCTTTTGGGAAAAGTTCTCATGTAGCACAGGTTGGACTCAAATTACATAGCGGAGAATGGCCTGGAACGTCTGATCTTTCTGATTATGGAGTCAGTACTGTTGAGATTCCAAGTGTGTCTCCGCCATGCTTTATTTTATAGATGGTACAATGGCTCCAACTCCGGGCATTATGCATGCTTTGCAAGTACAAGCTGCACCCTGAGACTTAAGAAACAATGTTTAAGTCCAGCAAGATGCTCTAGAGGGTAAGGTGCTCGTGCCTGCCTGGTAACCTGAGTTTGATCCTTGGAAGTCTATGTGGTTGAAAGAGAGAACTGATTTCTGCAAGTTGTCCTCTGACTTCCACCCGTGAGCCATGGCATTTCTCTCTCTCTCTCTCTCTCTCTCTCTCTCTCTCTCTCTCTCTCTCTCTCTCTCTCTCTGGCTTTGTCTCCAATAAATAAATAGAACATAAAAAAACTTAAAAAAAACAATGATAGGCAGAAGAGATGGCTCAGGGGTTAAGACTCTGTCTTATAAGCAGAAGGCCCTGAGTTCAGATCCCAGGTCCCATGTAAAACACCAGGCAGAAAAGGCCATAGTTTGTACTTCCACCCTGGTGGGTGGAGCTTGGGAAATCCCAGACCCAAGCAAGAAAGATGTAGAAGCAATGCAGGATGATTCCCAAAGTCACCTTTGGTCCTCCACAGGGATACAGAGTGTCCTTTCACACACACACACACACACACTCACACACACACACACACACACACACAGTGAATAAATAAATAAAATATTAAAAACATACCCATAGTGCTTAAAGCAGGACCCAGGTTTCTTGGAGTTCAAAGTCCCTGAATGTCCTAAACCTGAATGAGTAAGCCGAGAACTAAAAGCAGTTTGGGGGGATTTGCTTCTGCTGTTCTGCTTATGTTCCTCTGCTTATGTTCAGGCCCGCACTTGCTTTGATTTCAGGTCTTTTCCTCTGCTGACTGTCCCAGTGGAAACATGGGACTTACGTAACTCTGTTGTGGAGAGGAAAGAAGATCCAGTACTGTGCCACAGCAGCCGGGCTAATCCTGCTGTCAAGATCACTCCGCCACCAGTGAGCAGCATCTCAGAGGTATTCCCGGGCCAGAAGCAATTCTTCTGTGTTTGTTTTACAATGGTAATGGCATTTCCTCAACTCCCCTAGAAACTGTCACTTGCACAGCGGCCAGCTCCATCAAATGTCACGTACAAGAACAAGCTGCACTTGAACTGTACATCTATTTTTTTTCCTCCCAGCTTTGTATTTTTAAGCAATTCCCTTGAGACATGGGTGCTCACTGGGTTGTTGAAAGAGCCCATTTCTTCTTACTGATCCCAAGAAGGGCAGAGATTTGCAATCAGGGGACATAGTCTCCCCTGTTGTTCTAGTCTCGCTTTCAGGAGATGGTTTCCCTTTGCCTTCTGACAACATGAATCCCAAAGTGGCAGCTATCAACTCTGAGGTCCAGTGAGGGGAGGTTAAAGGACATGTGCCAGTCAAATCCACCTCTGTAAGAGAGATTTGGACACCTGCACCAAGGCTCAGGGAATGTTAAGGAAGAGGGATGGTAAGATTGTAAGAGGCTGAAGGGCCCATAGGTGGAACCAGACACTATCTTTTAGACATGACAGGACTTTTGCACCTATGAATTCACTGCAGTTATATATATTTTCAGGAGACCTGCTTGGGAATTGTTCTATCATCATTTTACCATCAAAGGGAAAAGATCTCAAGAAGTGCCACACTTCCATGACAGACTGATGAGGGTTAATGATGATGGGGAAGAGGGGTGTTTTCTTCATGTTATACCCAGGATACATGATTCATGCTCTAGCAAGTATTCAAGCACATGTCAGCAAAGGCAACCCAGAAGACATTCAGTGGGTCACACATGGGAAGACATGAAAGTCAGAGGAAGACTAGCAGGAAAGAGAAGTGTTACAATGAGAAGGGGGGACAGAATTGGGGATTCAAGTGTGAAAATGTCATAAACCCACTATGTTCATGTATGACGTACTAAAAGAATTTAAAAAGAAAGAGATTTGCATCAGCAAGATGGTTCAGTGTGTCAAAACTCTTGGTGCAAACACTTACAAAAATGATTTTGATTCCCCGTAATTCATTAAAAAAATAAAATCCGGATGCTGGGTTTGCCTATCTGTAATTCCAGCACTTCTACTTGGAGATGGGATGGGGAAATAGGAAAGTTTCCCAGAAGCCCCCTGGGCCAGCCAGGATGAAGCTAGAAAGCAACAGGAGATACTTTACCTTGACGAGGTGGAAGGAGAAAACCTGCTCTGATCTCTAGGCTGTGTCACAATGCATGTATTCATTCACACACTCACATGCGTACACATGCACAAACACACAGATGATAAGTGCAAGTTAAATTTGCATGAAGTTCACACACACAGGCCCATGCTGACAGCATGTGGTTCAGAATGGCATTGTTTAGCCTTTCACATTCCCCCATCCCTACCACTGCAAAAAGAACTGAGTAAAGCAGCTGTATTAAAAAAAAAAAAAAAAAAAAAAAAAAAAAAAACTAAACCCTCTATTGTCCCAATTAAGAATGTGTTAATCAAGAAGCAACAAAGACTCGGTTGTTTGTTAAATATACACCTTATTACTTCGTGGGGGAGACTAAGTACATCTGTGGACGGCTCTTGGCAGTGATTGATGAAGTGGTGGCATATGCGAATGGTATTTCCTTCCCTCTCTTAGGCTCATTGGCTCCTCCTGGGCCCTGCCTATACAGCATGGCACCTATTGGAGCAATGCTTTGATGCCAATATTTGTTTTCCAGCTAATTAACTCTGATGAATAATGTCTTGCTAGGGAGAGATAGATGGCAGAAGAAAAAATACTCAACCCACTCATCATCGCTGACAGAGCATTTAAAATTAGAAGAGCTAATTTTGCATAGACTCCATCTGTATTGCTGACAAAGCCACTAATTGTTATGTCAGATATAGTTCTCTTATATTCTGCTAAAGTCCCATGAAAATGTTTTTCTGTGCCACTTATGGTCAATTATGTGAGGCAACCCTCTTACCAGTATAGTTATAGTCACACACCTTTGCATCGTTTAAAGATCTTTATTATTGTGACACTCGTCTGTGGTTTTAGAGCATGATACAAATCTGCAAAGAAAATGAAAGATAATGTGACATGTGAACGCTCTGTGTATTCCACTCAAGGGAGGAGCAGGTAGCACAACAGAATGCATTCGAATGGATATATATATATATATGTTTCCATTCTGATACTGTCCAGGCAAGCAGCAAGTATTGACAGGGTTTCAGGAGTGTTTTGTAACCTGCGTCCTGAACAAATGGCTGTGATTTATCAAGCAAGCAGAATGAGAAATTTGCACATGTGAATACAGAAAACAACTGTACAGAGAGTGGAAAGAAAGAAACAAGGAATGAAGAAAGGAAGAAAATAAAGTAGAAAAGGCGAGCTTTTCAAATACTTATGTGTTTTATCTCTCTTGGTATCTTAGTCTGTGGTTCAGCCCAGTTTGCTTGTGAGGTTTAAATTAAATAGAGTGGAGATGGTGGGTAGAGACACAGAGGAAGAGAGAGAGATAGAGAGGGAGAGAGAGAGGGAGAGAGAGAGACTAGAGGAAGAAATAAAGCAAAAACTACATATGTTTAAGTCAAAGAAATGAAAACTGTACACATTGCGAGCTCAGCAAGAGTGGAAAAAGTACACAGGCAATTCCAAATCGCTAACTCTAATTTACAAATCTTACAATGACTGTCCACTCATAAGTGGTTGAATTTGTGCTGAAAACAGTGAGGATTTCACATGTGAAAACAGTAGACACATGCATCTCTGGACATCACATTTAATCTTTTCTCTAACACTCAGATTTTTCATTTAATATACAATCAAGGCTCCTGTCACTTTCAGGTGACCAAATTTGGATGTGATCTGTGGGACAGGGTGCAGATACCATTCCCCTCCCTCCCTGCTTTTGGGAAAGGTTCCTCCCCTCATTTCACATCAGACCACACTGTGAACTCTCAGGACCAAGAACCAATAGTGGTTTCCCTCAAAAAAGTCTGAATCTGCTTACAGCTGTCTTTCATTCCTGCATCTCTTCTCTGTGATCCTGCCCTGCCACAGGTCCCTGGCAATGGTGTGGCATGGGCACAGGAAGTTGTCTCCACACAGAACCTACAGAGAAAATGGCTCCCTCGTTTTCTGTTTTTCCCTTGTTTGGAAGAACCAAGGTGTTTAAAAGAGAAAGAGCACTTTAGATAAGGGTGTCAGCATTTTGTGTGTCACACGGTTAGTGAAAAAAAAAAAATAGCTGCTAACATCCTGGGCAAATATCCATAAAAGAAGTATATGACTTGGTGGTATTGACCATTTCTTTAAACTATGAGTTGTTCCTGATGATCCTAAGATACTATGAAAAACAGACACTGTGATTCAAACTATACTGGATTTTAGTTATGCATTTCAACATTTAGATACTGAATCTTGTATATGGTAAGTAAAATAATGTGCTGATTTTATGAAAAGACTTTACCCAATTGTCTATTTTACAGATCTAAATATCATGCATTTAATTTGCTTTTCTGTCTATTTTATATATTCCAACTGTCTGCCCTTATGCTCATTACTAAAAATTTCATTTCCAAGGGAAAATCTGAGCACATGCAATCATAAAAGGAGATGAAATTAATCAATTAGGCGTCTTAATGGCTTTCCCAATATAAAATTTGCTAGCAAAATTTTTAAGTAGGAAACTATGTAATTTTCAGATTGCCATCTGACAAGTTTAACCTCCTCTGCTTACTTTCCTTGCCATAAATGACAGCTATCAAGTTTTTCAAAAGCCTTACTTATGACGTCTTGCCTTGCAATTATTGGCTGCAGAGGTGTCCTACATCTGAGATTCTAAGGAGATTCGGTTCAAAGTCAGGAAAGCTTTCTGATAAGGTACATCCTTACACTCCTCTGGGACAGAAATGTTGATCTCCTCGGGATTCTCGCAGCTGCTCACGATGGCCACGGCGCTGAAGGACCTCCGTCTGACGTTGGCGTCGGAGGTGCACGATCTTGGGGCTGGCAATGCATCTTCCACATTGCTCAGCTGCTGGTCTTTCCAATCCAATTGCTTGGCACTGCAAAAAGGGGCGTAGACTTCCACACTCCCCTCAAACTGCAAGCAGTTCACTTTGTAGTACTTTCTCTTCACTTCCAAGACGTCGTTAAACCTGTGGCCCCAGAGGATCTCTCGAGGGACGTAAGAACTTCGAGACTGGTGGGAAGTCCCCGTGGAATCACCAGTGTAGATGAATGTCACCAAAATCTCAAAATTGTCTTTGGCCACCGCCTTGCGGTCCAGGGCATAGAGAGGACTCTCGTGGTCAATTTCGTGCACGATGGTCACCGGGGTCACCAGGATGATCTGGTCATTGACCAGCTTGAGGTCTTTAAAGGCCATGGTCATGCGCCCTTCGCTGTCTTCCGTATAGCGCAGGAGCTGGGCTCGCACTGTGCCTTCGACCACGTGGTTGGGTCTGAAATCCCCGATGCGCCACATCAGGCACAGCTTCCCGTCCCTCATGCCGATGAGGGCGAAGTAGCTGAAGCGGATGGTCTGCGCTCTCTTCCGAGCCGTTGCCATCTTGGCCAAGGCGGCCCCGATGATGAAGGTGTTGATGATGCAGCTGAGGATGGACTGCAGGATCACGGTCAGCACGGCCACGGAGCACTCCTCGGTGACGCAGCGGTAACCGTACCCGATGGTGGTCTGGGTCTCCAGGGAGAACAGAAAGGCACCCGTGAAAGAATGCACGTTGTCCACACAAGGGGTGACGTCGGGGTCGTTTAGCAGGTCTCCGTGGTGCAAAGCAATGAGCCAAAAGACAGAACCGAAGATCAGCCAGGAGAGGACGTAAGACAGCGAAAAGATCACGAACATATGGAGCCACTTGGTGTCCACCAGGGTGGTGAAGATGTCCACCATGTAGCTCCCCCATTCTCCGAAGATGTGCTTGAAGTACACGTTGCAGCCGCCGTCCTTGTGGAGCAGACGCCTGCGAGCTCTCCTCTTCTCCGCTACGACGTGCTCTGGCGGGTAACCTGGGTATTTGGAATCCACGTTGACAGCCCGGTAGCTGCTGCCGTAGTAGCTCATTCTTTCTCCCTCCCTTAGGGCATCCAGGGAAGGTTCTTAACAATACGAGGTAGCTCTAAGCGTCTTGCGGTATGTTTTGTTTTTTTAACTTGTAGTTAAAGCCTAAAAAAATAAAAAAAGAAAGAAAATCAAATACACTTTAGTTTCCAATTTCCATCCTGACAGCAGCTTGCCAACTTGGGAACAATTTCATGCCGTCTAAAGAAGCAACGATTTCATTTGAACCATGGAGACACTCAGTATTGATTCCTCATCTCGATTTAGCGTGAGATTCAGGCATTACGGGAACAAAGTAACAATTAAAGAAAACAACATTGCACATAATGCTGAGTGTTCGGATGAACACCGCGAATATCCCAACTATGTCACTGCTATCTTCTGACCTGACAGAAGCATTGGTTTTATTCTGACAAGTGTTCACGCATGAGGGTGTTTAAGGAATTGAAGCTGAGCACAATCTACAAAGGCAGCATATGATTCAAAGGTGCATCTAGCCATCTCACAAGCTCTCAGACTACCCAAGCCAGAGCCCCTTCAAGAAGGATGGAGTAAAGGCTTTCTACCTTTGCTTGCAATCAACCAGGTCTGGATTAGCGCAGTAAGTAGCCCCTCGCCATAGTATCTTCTCACACCTCCTTAGACTTTTTCTTCCTTGTGTACTCCCGGGACGGAGCAGGTTTGATAGGGGCATCTCCTTCCGAAGAAACTCCTTTTCTCATAGCTCCGCCCTTAGGTTTGACTGGAAAAGAAGCCTTCGCTAACCCCAGGGGACTCAAAGCCACTCCCAGGTAAACTTTCACTAGGGTGTAGGTTGCTTCTGCTTTTGTTACAAAACATTTATCCATTCTTTTATTCTTTTGTACACTAGCAGGTCTTCTCTTTCCCTCTGAATAGAAACAGACAATTTGCCAAAGTTTCTAATCTCCTATCTCTCTTAAAGGAGGAACATTATGACACAGTAGGGCCCTTCTCTCAGCTCTTCACAGTTTGTGCTAGTGCTGTTTTGTTTTTTAATGTCTTCATGGCCTTCTGGGAAAAGATCAAAGAAGAACACACTGTTCTTGTCTTTAGCTGCCATATTCTGAAATGCCCATGTCTCAAAGTCAACCTTAAGAATGTTATTCTCAAAATCATCTTCAGTTATTTCTGTGCAGATAGAAAAAAAATCACAGTAGCCCATTTGATGGTTCAGTAGTGCTAAAGCATGTGTTAGCTCTACCTATGTTGGATGGAAGAAATAAAATGCAGGAAGATATACTATGCAACCAGACCCTGACACTGGGCTACGTACAGAAAGTGACGTGCAAAATTCTAGCCCTGGTCACAGAAGACTATGGGGGTTCAAATTAATTATTGCTCATCTGCCACCTTCCCCATTGCCAAGGAGAAGAAAGAGTTAATGTCTCCTTAGCCACAAAGAATCTTTTTCCCTCTCTCTCCCAGGATCAGGCGCATTTCACAACAGACTCTTTGTTTAGTGGGCCACTTACAAGAACAGACTGAGCTAATGGCCAAAAATCCTGTGAAACATTGTGGGCTCTCTCCTCTCTGGTCCTTCATCAGCTAACCCGGCAGGTCTGTCCTGACCACTTTCCATCCTTTCTTTGGAGAGTTCTTAAGTTTATTTAGGGCTAGCAGGGTGACTGTATTATTTCAAGACATGTTACAGACCTACCAAAATGCTTCCTCTAATTTAGACCTAAAATATTTGCATAAAATTTGCATAAATAAGTCATATTTGACATTCATTGGTCATTGGAGGCAGCTGTGTGATTTGCCATAATAAAAATAATGCTCTGATCAGGAGTAACTTGGCTTGCTCTTTCTCTATTCCATAGAAGGCATCCACGTAAGGAGAGTCATAAAAAGCATCTCATGATTCCAAACTGAAGAACAGATTTGGAAGTGAATCCTTTTCTTACTAAATGTTTTCACCAAGTTCCTTAAAGGGAATTCTGTAATACCAGAAGAGGCTAGGAAACCGAGCAGAAATCAAGAGCTACTGTGTGGTTCCATTGTGTTCTCTGCCAACAAACAAGCAGTGGCAGGGGGGATTTGAAATGCCATTGTGCTGGCCTTGATTTCCAGGCCAGCAGTGCCAGTAACTGCTATAAACAAGTCACTTTCTAAGACACCTTCCAAAGAAGGACAATCAGGGAATTAATTTTCAATTAATATGAGTTACAAGTGAGCAAATTTGGGTATGTGAGAAATTGGCTGCCGGATAATGTTCGCAGTTTCTGAGATGCAACTGTGAAAATTCTGTCCCAAACTCACCATATCTTCTGTTACGATTCGTGAGTATAATCATTCATTTCCAATGATGCAGAGGCAAGCATCTGGATTCTTCTTAGGCGTATGTTTTATTTGAGTATTCTTGAAATCCCCAACCACGTAAATGATGTATTCTTTAAAACAATCTTTTTTTGCTACTTTTTGTTGCTTTCATGTTTATACATGTGTGCCTTTGCTTTTGTATGTAAGTGGGCTCATGTGAGTGGGTGTATGCACACAAGTGTACTTGAGTGTGTGTGCCTATAGAAGCCTAAGGATGATGTCAGGAATCATCCTTGGTTGCTCTTCTATCTTGTTGTGAGTATGGTTAGCCATGCTTGCTCTGAAGATTTCCAGGCTCTTCCTTTCATGGTTAGAATGTCAGGTTGATCTTCAGAGGAGCCTGTCATTTTTACATGAGATTTGGGGATCAGAACTCAGGTCCTTTCGCTTAAGAAGCAAAGACGTTGACCATAGTGCTATATCCCTAGCCCCAAACGCCTATGTCTAAATGATTTCTTGTATCCAAACTGGACCATCCACATTCAGCCCTATGCACTTCCCAGCCTGCATAATGAAGAATGATGTACGTAGGGCCCATATGTCACATGGTTGGCCCAAAACCCTTCCATCCATCTGATTTATGTGTTGCACTAACATGAGCACTAATTTTTTGAACTGCTTGCTATCAACTAACAAAGGAATGTGTATGGATTCTCTGGAGTTCCACATTGAATGGGTGCTTCTTAGGGTGAAAATTTGGCCTTGAAATTTCATGCATGCATCACAATCATTTCCTCCGTCGAAAAGCACTTGCCATCTCCTTGCTGCCAAGCTTGTTTCTCACTGAAGGAGAAACTGATCAAGCATAATTACAAAGTCATGGGCAATGAAGTGGGGCAATGAAGTTCAGGGACAGATGCCGAACTTGTATTTTTCGAGGTAATTAGTGAGAAACTTGAAAGGGCACTGTAATTGCTTGGTCAAGGTTTGACTAGAGTAAGGAACCATGTCCAGTCAGGAGGATGAATCTTCAACATATTATCAAATTCTGTTAAAATGTTCAGGGTCCCTTGGAAAAGCCTTAAGTGATATTCTGGATTGCTTCATTCTCTGGAGAAAGCTGAGAGACAGAGAGAGAGAGAGAGAGAGAGAGAGAGCAGAGAGGAGAGAGAATCAGAGATGTCAGTCTACCCATCCTGCCTGTCACTTCAATCGCATTTCATCAAGCTCAATCTAGCAGGGGGAATAAAAGATTTTAAGGGGACAAGGAAGGGGGAAGGGATTTAGGACTAATGGGTGAAATTTGAAAATATTCCGAATTTGCTATGTTCATATATGCAACACTAAAAATTAAAGAATGAATGCTTAAAAAGAATTTAATAAGACAATAGTTTTATAGATAACTGTTAAAAGTAATATGAACACATCTAGATTTTGGTACAAATAAAATGGAAGAAAGAGGAAAAAAACTATTTGAAAGTTTCTTAATTCACTTTTAACTAGTAAATCAAATTCTAGATGTCATCTTTCCAACTCTTGGCAGGAATTTGAGAACTTCTTAAAAAGCCAAATCAGCATATTTTGAATGGACCACAGATATGGCCAAAAAATGTTTTCAGCAAAGCAGAGGAGCAAGTGTCCTACATATCTGACCCCTTATCTCCATGCACAACATTGTCCCCACCAGGCTCATATATCTTAAAGCATTTCCTTTAAATATTGTTACATCTCATATTCAAGTGCTTACCAGGTAAAAAAAAAAAAAAAAAAAAAAAACTCTTGCAGTAAGAGCTTCAGAAGGAATCTTTCCCACAGCAGAGCAAGGGTGCAGTAACCTCACGGCACACACATGCCAGTGTTCAGTCTCCTCTCTACCACCTACTTAACATACATATCTCAGCTATTTACCATGCATCACTTGGGATGCACCGCCAGAATGGCTTACATATTAAGGGCCTTAACTCTGGAGGTTAATAAGTACTTTCTTCACCACATGAAGGGATCTCAGGCAGTTAGCAGGTGAGTCATCAGTAATCAAATTACTGTCCTGGCACCTATTTGAGGAGACAGGTTTTGATGGAAATGCGAGAGGTGTCAGGGCAGAGAGAGGGAATCTTGGCCTGATTTGCTCAGAAGGTCATAACCTTTGCAAAGATGGTAGGCAAGAGATGAACGCCATGCCGGCAGAAGGAAGAAGAGAGAGGGCTGCTGAATTAGGACAGCCCCCCTTTAAAAAAAGACTGTTTTGCTCTTATTCAAACCTGTTCCACAACTTCTCACCTTGGAATGGTGCCTCAAAGCTCTCCTGCCTGGAATCTTTATAAGACATGTAGGCATACAGCAGAGCTCCTCACTCAACTGCTGAATTCCTGCTTTACCCAGAACCTACTAGTTATCACCCCTGCTTAAATCCCCTCTGATGCTCCAGCTTCCAACAGTTTCTCTCTCAGGACACATTCATGACATTCTTAGTGTCTCCTCCTCCTCCCCAAAGTAGGGACCAACTGTCTGCAGCTTTTCCCTAACTTTCCAATCTTATATCCTTGTCAATCCACCCTCTTTGCACCAATCCAGTGTCTCAGCTACAATGGATTGTCAATTTCCTAATGTAACTTTGTGATTTCTTTTCCTAAATTGACCTAAGAGACTTTTGTACCAGTGTATTGGGAGTTTTTCACTTCTCATCTAGAACACATCTGAGCATCCCCTTAATCATCAAAAAGTTCCATGTGATAGGACACTGCAACAGATACCCTGTTTATTATACACTATGTATTATCATGCTACCATTATACATACTCTCTGTGGTCCCTATATATATTTCCTTATGAATCAGGGAGATACCACCCTCTCTTGCTACTTGCCACAATGTCACTTTTCTGTCCTTCCATAATTCCTGAAAGCTCTGTAGACCAGGTAATTTTTCTTTTTCAACAACTGTTCCCACAAGTTTTCCTTTTCTTTGTTCTCTACACACACATGCACATACACATACATATACATAGACAAACACACACATACATGTATGCATGCAAACACATACATACACATACACACATATGCATGTGCACACATATGTGCGCATAGACAAATGCATACATATAGTACACACAGAAACACACAAATACACACATGTATATATAGACACAAGCCCCAACATATATACACATGAGCATGCACACAAGTAGACAAACATACATGTGCATATACATACACACACATGCAAATAAAAACACAGAAATACACAAACACATACGCATAGAGTATATGCACACATACACATATAAAAATATATACTCAGAAGCATGAAAACATACAAACATATGCACACACAAACATACATGCATATATATACACCAACACAAATATACATATGAACATACACATGTATACACATAAACATGAAAGCATAAAATACACATTTATACACAAGCATACACACAAGCAAACACATGCACATACTGCATGCACATGTACAACCATATACATATATCTAACTCAGGATCTTTAAACTTTTTGTTGTCATTTGCTGGAGACTTAAACCTAAAGGAAGCAAAGCATCACAGAAGCCTGGCGAAGTCAACAGATTAATCAACAAAATTTTCACGGTGATCATCAAGTCAATGGCTGCCTTGAATTAATGGGCATCTGTTTGGCTTAAGATGGTCTTGATAGCTTTTCTTGTTCTTATCTTGAGCACCAGCCTGCCTACCCCTTTTGTGGTTGGAAACTAGCCAGAGTTGCTCAGATTTTAGCCTGAGTCACATGCCGACTTTGATCAGGTTCTATGTTCCTTTAATAGACACATTTCAAACATTTTGCTTGGCAGAGAAAGCGTTTCTCCAACTACTTATAAATTTCAATTGCAAACTTATTGGCAGTGGCTTTCGTTCCTTTTTTGATTCATGTTCTAAGCTGACCTCTGCCTCACTGCCAGATCCCCTCCCTTTAGGATCCTAGAGAACGGCATCCTTTCCTTTCAGAGATCCACGCTAGTAGACAACAAAATCCACGTGGGCAATAACTTCTGGGGCAAAAGCGACATGGAGGCAGTGTGGCTAAGAGGCAGCAGCACCAAGGGAACGGAGGGCCACTGGAAAAGGTTGACTCAGAACCTGACACTCAATTCAGAACTGGCTCTTCACTCCTGGCCCAGGCTAAATGCTTCCAGGCGGACTTGGCTTTCCATTCTGTTTTGTTTGTCTAAGACATAGTCACTATCTATCTGGTCGCTAAGGTCTCATTATTCACAAGCCTAATTTGGCTGCCTCCTCCCTCATTCTACACTAATCTCAAGACCTAATTCTCATAAAAGCCGATGATTACAGGAACTCATCAGCATTTTTACCATCAAATTCAGGTTCTCCCTATCTCTCACCTGGCTTCACCTGACTTACATAACACCTGCCTTCTAACATATCTCTTACTTCTTTCATCCAGCCATCATTCTAAACCTGAAAAACAACCTCCTGGTGCTTTGGGGTACAGTCCAAAGCTATAATCAAAAGAGCGGGCAAAGACAGGGACGTGAACATCAGAGACTCAGATTCTAGCTACAGGTCCAACCCCTCAGCTGCATGGCATCATTACCTTACAAATATTCTGAAGCCTCAATGTATTTATATAAACCAGGAAAACAGTAGTGCTGAATCTAAGTGGTTTTGTGAAGAATGGAATGATACAGTCAGTAGGACCATTAAGACTCTCTTTTATACCCTTCCTCTAACCTCAATAAATGTCTCTCCTCTAATAACTTAACTGTGTCCTTATCTAGTTGGACAGAGATGGATGCCCAAGCTATGATGTAAAAGATAAATTGCCTTTTACTATATAAGAGAGAAGAGGAAAGGCTATTAGCCAGGATTCTGTGGTTCAAAGATACAAAGAGCATGCTTCACAGAAAACTAAACCAAGAATAATCCAGGCTAGAAAGAGAGGCAGAGAATTAAAAGTTTGAGATTTTATCCCAAGAACAGTACAATCTATTGAAATATCACAACTAAAGATAGTACTTGATAACTTTTTGCAGTTTAATTTTTATTTTTGACATTTATTCCAGGGAAGGCAAGCTACAGTGCCCAAATGGAGATCAGAGAACAACTTTTGGGCATCACCTGTTTCCTTCCACTATGTAAGTCCTGAAGAATCAAACTCAGGACTTCAGGACTGAAAATAGTTCTATCTTTACATTTTACATATTAAGACTCCTCACCAGGCGAAGGATTTTAAGAATATCACTGCCTGTGCAAAGTTCTCTGTAGGTAGCCATTATTATACCCATAAAATGGGAACTCACAGTGGAAATCTCTGGGTCTAAAGCTGGATGAGTGAAGGGAAATGCACATATCAGTGGAGTGGCCTGAAGAGAGGTAACTTGATATACCTTGTAGGCCTGAGCCCCCACAGGAGTAAACAAGCTAGAGTGAAGGGGGAGTTCATAGACCATACAGATGCAAGGGTGAGTGGGAGTGGGAGGGAATGGTGAAAGGAATGGACGGATGGAGGAGGAAGAGAAACTGGGATGAATAATCAATATCCTTGTAAAGGATATTGTAGAAAAATAAATTAAAAAGAATATTATTGCCTACTGGAAAGTTGGTTAAAGAACTGGAAGGGAAGATAAGAAAGATAAACCAGGAAGCTGTATGAATATACAAGAGACAAGAGTGTTTGTGATTAGAAGACTACCAGCTGCTGTAACAGAATCAAACTATCATGTTAATGTTTCTCCCCATACACGTCTGGAATGGGTCGCTTGGCATAGGAGTAATGAAACAGAAATTCATAATTAAAGACTGAATTGAGGAAATGACAGCAAGTTTCGAATGCTGTTACTTCAGGCTGCTCCAGGGAGATAGAAGACTACTGAGGAGATGCTGTAAGCCTAAGCATTGGAGAAGGATGTAGTCACATCAGCCTCATTGCCTGGCCTGCCACTTTTGTCCACACAAGGTTCCTACTGTCGGTAAATACGCTGGTGCATTCAGCTTCCTTCTGTCTTTTCTCTTCTCCTCTTGCCCAGTGGCAATTATCATCGTTCCAGCATCAACCAAAGGAGCTAATCTTCTTTTGTGGAGAATAGTTGGATGCTTCAAAACATCTTCTCTTTGCAAATATTAGTCAAGTCAGTTTCCTTAATTCCATTAATACAAACCATCAGCAGGCTCTATGGATGAAGCCAACTTCAAAGTCCTTTTCTAACTGCTTCCCCACGATCACATCCTCAGGGAACCATGCCTGCAGTGGACCACAGAACAAGCTTCCTAAAAGGGTTCCTGTTTTTGGCCTTTCCTGTACTCTATTCTGTTATACATGCAAAACCTGTCAGTGCTTGATTAAGAAGCAGCGTCTTCCCCTTGCCTTTCAAACACTGCATATTCCTGTGCTACCTACAGAGTGCTTGAATCTGGCTTCTGCCCTCATCTCACTTTTCTGCATGTTCATTTTCTTCTCCGTTCTTCTATTTTTTTTACTTATTAATTATTTTATTGTGTTTGAACACATATGTATCAGCGAGTACTGTGTATCCTTGTGGAGGACCAAGGGTGACTTCAGGAATCACTGACTTGCTCTACATTCTTCCTGCTTTGCTCTGGGATTTCTCAGCTCCCGCCCACAAGGGTGGGAAGTGCAGGCTGCCACCATTTCTGCCTGGCATTTTTACATGGGAACTGGAATCTGAACTCAGGACTTCTGTTTGCAAAGGCAGTGTCTTAACCACTGAGCAATCTCTCCAGCCCTTTTCTCTTCTTCTAATGTGTGTGTGTGTGTGTGTGTGTGTGTGTGTGTGTGTGTGTGTGTGTGTTACTTTTTGGGACAGACTTTTCTACTAAACCCTTTGACTAGCCACTTGGCTAGAGTCCTCTCTAGCCAGCAAGCCCCTGAGATCCACTTATGTCTACCTTCACTCAAGCTGGATTTATAAATGTATTTCATCATGCCCACTTTTTTTTCTTTTTCATGGTACAAGGGATCCAAACTTGAGTTCTCATATTCATACAGCATGGGCTTTACACTCTGAACTACCTGGCCACCCCTCCATCTCATTTTTCATTTAACACAGGGGATTAGGAAACTGTAACCCATAGATCAAATCTGACTCACTAGTTGTTTTCAAGAATAAATTTTAAACTCAGACCATAATTTTTTGCAACCTACATATGGGAAATGAATAAGCTTAGGCACTGTTGGTCCGCAAAGATACTACGTCAACTGGTAGGCTGAGTACTTTGGACTAAGGTATCTTGAGAGACAGAGAGTTCACAGAGGCTTTCTGTGGAATCGTCTTATCTTCCCAGAGATAGATTTCCCAAGAGAAACTCAATTGTCCTGTGATTCTCCCCTCCCACAGGTTTTTATCAGTTAGGAAAAAGGAGCTCCTGGTTCCAGAACAGGCATTGGAAATCCACACCACGGCCAAGGCAAACTTTATCAGATCACAGCCCTTTCTCTAAGGGCCCATTCATGTCTCCTCAAAATCACTGAGTATCCTGTCCCTCACGGGTCTCTTCTGGTGCTTTTAAATTTCACCACTTTGTGTTGCAGTGGGGCCTGTATTACCGTCTTTTCCTACAAGACTTCATGAAATACACACGTATATTTTTCTCTTGTGCTAAATCTACCTGTTGTCAGCAAATTTCTTCGTATCCTCATGAGGAAAGGGTCAGGTTTTCTGCTACTTCACGCAAGCACAGAGTAGAGTAACTGTGAACAAAGTCTACAGCGCGCCTAAATGTGAACTCTTTACAGGAAAGTGTGACAAGTCCTGTTCTAATACACAATTGATTGCTTTGTTGAATGGGTCACCCAGGCAAGAGATGATGCCCTGATTTCATTCCTGTTGCTGTGATAAAATACCCCAAGACAAGTCACTTAAGAGGGAAGGATTTATTTCAGTTCACATTTCAAAGCATGCTCCATTATGGAAGGGAAATCAAAGCAACTGGTTACACATCATCCACGGTCAGAAAACAGAGAACTTGAATACGTGTGTTCAGCTTACTTCCTCTTTTTTATTCAGTCCCAAAGCCCATTTTTATACATGTCATCTGTGAAGAGAGTTGTGAACATCAGTTTCAGCTGTCACCTTCACACTTGTGAAGAACTGTTTAGTGGAAACAGGCCTCTGAATTTGCCTGTAGGAGACTGTCTGCATGACATCATCGATACCAGCAGACCTGGGCCATATGGAGTGGACACATTCCCTGGACAAGAGAGAAAGATGGGGAGGACACCAGTTGGAATTTAGCAGACTGGCAACGTTGGCACCAAGCTGATATGTGTTTTTGTCATTGGCCCCCTCTGTTCTTACTGTAGGTGTAATACCCCAGGTCTCTCTCTGACTGCTATTATGGTCAACTGTAATCTGAAATGGTAGGCTGGAAAAAAAATCTCCCCTCGTTCCTCTAAATTGCTTTGATCATATATTCATTACAGCAATACAAGAATGAAACAGAGACACTCTGTGACCACTGAAGGTGATGTAATGGAGGAAAACAGGGAAAATCTACCTGTTATTTAGTGCAAATAAAAATGGTGCTAAATCAGCTTGAACAATATCGTTAACTTCAATAACCGTGACATATGGCAAAATATTAACCACTTACCCTTCCATTCAAGGTGAATATTTGTTCTCCTTTTCCTTCTAGATATATATTTTTATTTCTGAAGTTTGGGCACTAACACGCCACATCATTTGCAAAAGAGAAAGGCGGGAGCCACTAATTCTGAGGCGCCACCCAGAGACACAAACTAACAGCAATCTAAGAGCATTTATTAGCCCCTTTTAAAAAAAAAAAAAAAAGGCAGCTATAAATAACTCCGAGAGGCAGACGGTAATACAGACGTTCAGAGTCGGACGTGGATGCTGTAATTTCTGTTGGAACAATTCACAGAAACAAATATAGTGACATTTAATTCATCTAAAGTAAAACCAGATCTCATTTGAAACACAGAGGTGGAGGGCAGAGGGAAGCAGACCGTCCAGATTTGGCCACTGGAGAGCAACCAGGAAACCAGGAAAGTTGTTGGTAACAAATCAGGCTCTGTAAGTCAGTGTCAGAGCTAGACAGGCATCAAAGTGCAGACCCCCCTCTGTGTCTGTTCATGTCCCTTCCCCTTTCCAGACTTTCATAATAAACTGCAACAACAAAAAAAAGACTTTTTCTTGGCTCAGAAGAGCAAAGCCGTGTTTGGGGAAACCTTTCTTTTATCTTTTGAAAGAAAATATTTTGAAAAAATCTTTGCCTCTGTTTAACTGTGCAACTTTATGGCCTATAACAATGAACTTTAAAACTTAAAGAAATTCTACCTTTAGTGGATGACTTCTGAGCATCCTTTAGATTTTAGGATGTACATCTGCTTAAATAGCAGATCCCAGCCAATGTTTAGTCAGTACATACTTATGAACTCTGCTTCCTCGAGCACATACCCATCAAACATTATGGTATTGCAGTGTTTTCAAAAGTGTACTATTCTAATAATTAACACTAAAATCCCAAGGGAGCATATGATAGTTGTACATCTTTGGGGCTCATTCCAAATACTAGGATGTGAGGGGATTGAAGATCTTTTATACATCCCCTAGACTGCAATCTTGCTTAAGATTTTGCCGAGACTAGATTTGAACAGACACGAGTTTAAATTCAAGGGTTTGATTGTTTGCTAGCAGATTTTCCAATTTTGTAGAAGTAAATGATCTACACAGACTTATGTTTACTCATGTGCATGTGTAGATGAATGGATCTCTCTGCATAGGGAACAAAACTGTGCTCCTGAACATCCTCTCCTAGTATCTGGTATTTAGCAAATGCTTAATCATAGGCCTTGTATCTCTAATTACATCCTCAGCTGAATCAAATATCACTTAGAAGTGGAATCTTCTTTGGTGGCTCATCACCAACCTTCTAGGGTCAATCTTCATGATAAGAGAGATAAGTGCTCTTTGCGTGTGTGTGTGTGTGTGTGTGTGTGTGTGTGTGTGTGCGCGCGTGCGCATGCGTGTGCATGCATGCACTGTGGACTCTACGATTTTCAATTTTCTAGACCAAAAAAAGTTCATTTTAGCATCTAATTCCTCTGGCTTCATAACCTTCACAAAGATAAGGCATAACTGCCCAGAAGGACCACAAACATCGCTAAGGATAAAAGCCATTTGAAACATTGCTCCTTTGCTCTTTTCATCAGTGGCAACAATACTCTTCATTGTGGTTCAAATACCAGGCTACCTAGGATTGACCTTTAATAGCTTCCATATATCTCCATTTGAGAGCTGCTTTAATCAGACCTCACCATGAACTCCAGAACAAATGTAATTTATGGAAAGCATGTGTGCCATGACTTTTGACCTTCTCAGTATTTATGGTATCAACAAAAACCACTGTTCCTTTCCCATCTGTGAGAAGGGCCTGCAAACTGTCCTCTCTGGCAATTTAGCCTCTCTTTATTAGTCTATCCCGTCTTCCGGGAATTAGCAAACTCAGACGTGATTTTCTTGTAGACCAGGAGCTCCCTGGATAGTGTCTACAACTCCCCTGACCTTTACATGATTCAGTTTCTGTTTTAGGATGTCAAGGCAAAAACTCAAGACATCTTTATTGGGCAAGAAAATGAAGCAAATGCTATTGTCTAGTGGCTCAGTTTCCCATTTCCCCAGGGGACCCAGAAAAATTGAGGAAGGTTTTAAAAGTGCAAGACAAGAGATTCTCCAAGGAAGATTCAGATAGCCTCCAGAGAGGACACAGACTGCACGCGCTATCAATGGGATCAGCTTTCAATCAAATGCGCTGTCAAGGCCCCTGATCAAAGAACCCCTGTGCCACCAGTTACCGTGGCCAGAAGATTTAGGTAGATGGCTTAGCACATTTGATAGCTTCTTAAACATCCATGCAACTGATTTTTGGTGCTTTCCGAATGAGTTTGGCTTTTGTTCCCTGTCCAATGTTGCAGAAGAAAAAGCCAGCCTGTGGCGGTTTGGAAATTTTGAACTTCATTGTCCCTGCTGGGTGTCTGTGCAAACAGTGGTCACCCAGACCAGTGGCACATTCTTCAGACAGATAAGTGATATGTTCCAAAGTTTCTCAAGCAGGAATATTCATTTCCGTTGGTTCTAGAGAAATAAATTAGGATTGAAACCGTCCTTTAAGGGATTCGATTTCAGGGCTGGAGAGATGGTTCAGGGGTTAAAGACTGAATTCAAATTCCTAGACCCCACATAAAAATGCTAGATGGAAGTGGCAGTGGCTTGGAATTCAAGCTCTGGAAGGCAGATTCTTGGAAACAACAGAACAAAGGAAAAGGAAGTGGAACAACCCAGCACGATCCTCAAAATCACCCTTTGACCTCCACAGACACACAGACACACAGACACACACAGAGAGTCATGCCTTCTTGTACATGTATCCTACACACAAACACATGCCAAAAAAATCTCCAATTCACAACCCAGTATAATGATATCTGTAGTAGTCAAGGCATTTAAGAAACACAGAAATAGCTTTTGTGCATTCTTCAATGCGTCTGGAGTATTGAGATTATAACACAGACCTGTGAGGATTCTGGCTGTCTTTGAAAACCTCAGCATTGCTCTAACCATGAGTGTTCTACCAGAAACCTCCCAGTATGTAGAGCTTCATGATAAGCTACCAAGGAGACTGCTCTATCCAAAAGAAAAGTAGCTATGTTCACGACCTTTGTCAGCATCTGAGGATCAAACTGCACCCCAGCAGTATACATTTGTGATTAATTCTTTTCTTTCTGGGATAATGAAGGAAGTTGGCGTTCTGGAAAAGTCATTTAAGGAAAGTGTTGAGGAATCAGATTACATTTGACTTGGAATAAGTCATAAACATCAGAAAGAACATCCCATTTATGTATACCACATACTATTCAAAATGGTTTTCTAGTCCCTGAATTCAACTATCAGTTAAAAAGACTGTAATCAAGAGAAAGTTTTCAGACACATGTGTAGGGATTCAGACTTCAATTGCTTGGACTAATTCGTTTGGCAAGAAATGTGCTTATGAAAATTTGATCAATAAATACTTGAAGAAACAGATTTTTCACATCTGAGTCAGTTGTTTTTACTAGTCAATAAGGTACACGCATGGCTCTATGGAGAAAAGATTGACAATGTACTCTGAAGAGTCAATAAATTTTATCTATCAATACTATTAGAGATTAGTTATAGCAATTTGAATCATAGTTCATGTGGCCACCTTTGATTCAAGGTTGGCTGGAGAAGGGTACACAGAGGCATCAAGAGCTTTCTTGGAAAAGAAAATTTCTTCTTGCTTCCACCTCACAAAAATGTCACTTTGTACTCACATGGAAAATAAATTTATTTGAAATAAATGTGTAAACCTGATGAACCTAGGGATGCAGTTCATGTTTAAAGTACAATTGAAAGATTGTAGTGAGTTTTTCCCCCTGATTCATAGAGTTTAGGAACCAAGGGAAAATATCAGACTTTATGTGAATAAAAAACACAGTTTTGCATATTAGAGCTGCAGCAGCCTAGACAGGACTTCGCCTGACCTGCATAATGGCTGACACATCAATGATCCCCCAAAGTCTAGCATGGATCACAGAGAGAAGGCTTCGGGCAGTAGGATTCGGAGAGGCAGGAGATTAAACAGTCATCATAGAGTTCCCATGCTAATGGGGAGCCCAAGAAGGGGCCCTGGGCTACGCCACTGAGTCCTGAACTTTCACTCGGGTATAGGATTCAGAGGGAAGTTGGGTCCCCACAGAAAGGGATGTTCCAGATGATGGGAGGGAGGAATGGGGGAGCACCAGAAAAGGGTGAGGGAGGGAAGGGGGTGAAAAGAAAGGGGAAAGAGTGGAGAGTGAGATGGGAGACTGTGGGGGAGGGGATGGGGAAGGAAGAGGATGGGGTACCTATTGAGCTTCTCTGATTAGTAAAAAAAAAAAGTGAGAGAAAAAATACAGTTTTTTTTTTTTTCTGAGAAGAGCTGAGATGCAGTTCAGCAACAGAACATTTGCCAATCCATATGTGAGGCTGTGGGTTAAGTCATGAGCAACCCACGTACGCACATATGCACACACGCATGAATCCCACATGCACGTGCACAGGCTCGAACAATTCCAAAACAATCTTCAAAGACAGATTCCCAACCAATGGTGAGTATTCCCACGCCAGCCTCCATATCCTCAAACATTTCACAAACAAGTCATATCAGGTTAAGGAAGTATCTGTCTTCTTAAACATTCACCACTTGACTCAATGGTACTTTTTATATGAGTTTCAACCCATCACCGTCCAACCTCTGTGACTTTTACTTAGATTCTGGATCTCAGTTCCAGGATTCCATGAACAAGGCAACACCGTAGATTTGGTGAGGAGGTCCATCACCTCTGACCACTCTGACCTCTCTTCTTCATGTGGGAATCAAAGAATGCTCCTGTAATAGAACCAGTCCATGGGGACCTGGCACCTTGCTTCTCTGTGGAGATACTGACCTTCCCTCAGAGGCATGTGATCCGACCTCTCAAAGTACAACCATAGCTGAGCACAGCATCCACGGCTGGGTCCCTAAAAGGCTGTCCAGACATGCCCAGCACCTGTGACCCTCACTGATGCGACCAGAATCTCTCTGGTCTCTGTTATGTTTGAAAATGTAGCTAGCTAAACAAAATAAGAAGTAGTTTGTTACAGAGTTGGACAAAAATTTAGGCTTGCAATGCAGTTAAAAGTAAACTGAATGTGGCGAATAACAATGTCATGTCCAGGGATTGCATATGTTATATGTACATATTGAAGCAACTTCCTGGAACTGAGAAAATTGCATGTTTTTCCTCTAACTCCAGATATCAGATTGCATGAAAGGGTCCTCATATTTGAGGTGATTCCTTTTCATGAGCTACATGTACATACTTATCATACTAGTGTACACACCAACGCTCACAAGCACAATGAATAACCACCAATATGCAAACCCCACCAGACAAAACCACCAAGAATCTGAAGCATCTCATGGAAAGAAGCCAAAGGAAGTCCAGGGCTGAGAGGGGAGTAATCAAGAAGAGGTATTCCGGTCATGTCTTCTCTTGGAGAGTGCTTCCACCTGTGAGATTATACAACTCATGAGTGAACTACAAAGAACACTCTTGTCTCTGGACACTCTTTGGAATGATGCCAGAATGTTCGAGTCCAGAAGGAAAAACAATCCAACGTGGGTGATGTCACAGAGCATCCTGAGGAAGAGCAGCGAGGATAAGGCTTCCTCCTACTTTCATTGAAGCACGCAGGATTATCTCCGCACTGATTCCCTCTGCAGGAAGAAGCCTGGCTGTTAGGGACAAGCTAATCCTAGTCTTCAAGGATCGTGGATGGTTGGCTAAGCATGGAGATGTAGGCTTGCAGCCCCAGTTCTTGGCAGATAGAGGCAGGAGGATTGTGAGTGTGCGGCCAGCCTGGGCTCCATAGCAAGACTTTGTCTCAAAATGAATGAAGGAACAACTTAGTATTAAACCCTGAAAAGGAAAAGGGGCTATGTATGTGCATGCGTGTTATGTGTTGCATATATCTCTGAGTATGGTATGTGTATATGGTGAGGACGTATATGGTATATACATTTGTATGTATATGTGTGTATTGTATTTGTGCATGCATGGATGCATGTGTTTATATGTGTGCTGTGTGAATATTGTGGGTATTTTGCATATGCATTTATGTGTATGTATTTGTGTGTATATTTGTAGGTATTTTTGTGTGTGCATATGTATATATCTGTGTGTGTTCATGTTTACATATTTGTGTGGATGGACCTATAAGTACCTTTTTTGCTAGAAAAGATAAGTAGAAATAGCATGTGAGATCCACTGGTATCGGCTCTAGGGACTGGCAGAGGTCAGACTTAGGGAAATCTAGGGACCTAGTTGCTGAAGACACTCATCTGAGTGTCATCCACGCATCTAGCAAATGAGCAGCCAGACATGGAACAGAGGAAGAAAGGGTGAGAAAAACATCTTTTCCAGAAAACTAAGGCAGCCATTCAACAAAAATAGTTTTTCACCAACTAAGAATTCCCAGTGAAAATAATAAAATTTTGTCTAATTGGGAAATTTCATATCTTCAGGAGAGTATTCTGTTGTGGGACCTCGGGTTTTCTAGTTGTTGTTGTTTGCCTTTTTAAGATCGGTCTTTGTAACAGAGAAGGTGCAAAGTAGGAAATAATACGAGAAGACACTGTTAAGACCACACACTCTTATACACAAGATCTTTATTTAGTGTAGTTGCTTCCTCCAGTTTGGATATGACCGCTCTATCTTACAGCTGGACAGTCGTGAAGTCCCACCACAAACCTTCAAGAGACCAATGGCTATTAGCATCCCCTGCCGAGGGAATGTGAAGTATGAGACCCTTACAATCCCCAGGAACCCTCGGCAGAAGGGACATGAGTTCCTCACAAAATTCCCTGTCCTCCACCAGAGATTCCACTTCCCACTATTAGAGATGGAGACAATTGACAAGCATAGGACTTGGTGGTGGTGCAGTGACCAGTAAGTAGCAACTGTCTCTGAGTCGCTCATGCTCTTCTAAGTATCATCAGCAAATCTATTGGTTCACCAAGTTAAGCTTAGATGAAATCTCTTCTTTGGTCTCTCAGTGTCTCTCCAGCTCGGTAAATATATGTTTCTGTATATCTACCTACGAACCACCACACAATAAGTACCAAGTATGTTCTCTGTACAGTGTCCTTTGATGCTGTGATATTAGAGTGTGATTTTTCTCCCAGAGGCACACTGAGGGCTACCTTTTGTCTATGAAATAGAGACATAGTCTCTTCTCTGTGACGCTAGGTGACTAGAGACAGCATACAGAATTTGTAGATACACAGACTTAATGCCTTCATCATAAAAGTGATATTTCTGACAATAGAAGCCATCTATTGAAGACAGGGACTACTGACACAAACTTTGAATAATCTAAGGGATTATAGAAGAAGACCCTTCACTTGTCGAGAAACTGGGCCAGATAACCTTGAAGTTCTCTTTCAATACTAAGATGTGGAGGGCTCTCATAGTATAAGTTTTTGGTATTGAAACACAGCATTGCTCCAATATGACGGAATGAAAAATAGTGAAAATCTGTCCAAGAGGATCAAAAACAAACAATATCAGAAAGACTTCATTTTATCAGAAAGGCAAAAACTCTTACATGATCTAATATTTTTTTTAGAAAAAAGTGATTTGAGTCTTATTTGTCAAACCAACAAGAAATATCCTTCCATTTCCTGTCTGGTTGCCATCCATGCTTGTGATCACAAGTGCTGACTTTCATGCTGTAACTGACCTGTTTTCATTTCCAATTGGCCATTCCTCTAATATCTCTAACTTTAAAAAAAACAGCTAAAAGAATTTCTATGGGATCAAAATTTTCTGAGCAAATATTAAAAAGAAGCAAGGAAGCCTGCTCTGGTGGTATATGCCTGAAACTACAGCACTTGGGAAGCAGAGGCAGGGGGATCGCTGCAAAGTGAAGGACACTTGGGTTTGCATTGTGAATTCCATCCAGACAGGGATACACAGGATGGCTTTGTCTCAACACAAGGAAGGAAGGAAAGGAAGGAGGGAGGGAAGAGGAGGGAAGAAGTGAGGGAGGGAAGGGAGGGAAAGAGGGAGGGAAAGGTGATCCCCGGGTAAGTAGAAACTATGAAATCAGTCAGAGATGTGCAACGTACTGCAGAAGGAAAGAGAAAGGTAGAAGGAAGGAAGCAGGAAGGAAGGAAGAAAGGAAGGAGGGAGGGAGAGAGGGGGAGAGAGTGAAAGAAAGAATGAATGAACCAAAGAAGAAAGAAAAAAATAAAGAAAGAAAGAGAGAGAGAAGGAAGGAAGGAAGGAAAGGAAGAAGGAAGGAAAAGGAAGGAAGGAAGGAAGGAGAAGGAGGAAGGAGGAAAAAGAGGGAGGAAGGAAGGAGGGAAGGGGAAGGAAGGGGAAGGAAGGAAGGAAGGGAGGAAGGAGGAAGGAGGGAAGAGAAGGAAGGAAGCAAGGAAGGAAGGACAGGCAAGGAAGCAAGGAGGAATGGGGGAAGGACCCAAGCAGGAAGGAAGGAAGGAAGGAAGGAAGGAAAGAAGGCAGGAAGCAAGGAAGCAAGGAAGCAAGGAAGCAAGGAAGGAAGGAAGGAATATTGCCAATAGGGATAGGCTGATGAATCGGCTTGTTCTGGAGACTTCCAATCTCCCATTCTAAGGCTGGAATCGCTGGCAGGCTGCTACGCTCACCCAGCATTTCACTTGGGAACCGGAGATCTGAACTCATGTCCTTTCGCTCACGTAGCAAGCCCCTGAATGGCTGAGCCATCTCCTCAGAGGCGACAATGACTTTTGCCTTAAGCATTTCAGGTTTCATCATGGAGATGAGACTGATTTCTGTCTAAATCTTGCCACGTCGTATTCACTGAGGTAAGCCTGGACTGGTTATTTCCCCCACTTTTTTTCCCTGTCCCTTGCAAAGGGAGCAATCACAAAAGTTAAACAGGAGGAAATGCAGATGTCCTCTGTATACTGAGCATTCAATCCCTGAAGCTTGAACGCTTCGCTCAAACAAGTTCTGACCTGAAGCACCCATGGACACTGTGGAGAGGAGGCCACTGGACAATAGATATTTTGATATGGTCTTAGCTAAAAGATCAAAATAAGAAAAGTCTTATCTTTCTCATACTGTGTACGCCATGAGGAATGTTTTCAGTCCTCAGAGGTAGCGACCGTGCTTCTCCCTTGTGCTTACTCACTTACCTTCCTTGACCTCAGCCACAGGGACTGGACTCATTATCAGGATGAGGCCCAGAGATGAAAATTGGATCTCTACCAGCTGTATGCTGAACATTGTTGATGGGAATAACCCTGTGGTCCCCAGGCAAAGCTGACAGATATTTCCAGGACCCCCTTTAGCACTGTGACTGTGCTCTGCCATCCGCCGCTATGAAATCACAACTGGCTGCATCTTTCTTCAATTGTAACATACTGGCATCTTTCTGAGAACAAAACATGTCTTTCTTGGCATGGAGCCCTTTGGGATCTCGCTCTGAGATTAGCTATAAAACCAGTTTTCACCAGTGCCCCACCTCTCTAAAATGAAAACTACAAATAGTTCTCTCCAGTGAGTCTACAGCCTGTTTATGCCAGGTATCATATCACAAAAAGATTAAATAGCACCTAAGGGACTAATGCATTTGAAACCTGCTGAGAAGGGGCAGAAAGGAGCTGAGGAACTTGTGAAGGTCACACACTACTGAGTGGTCAAGCCAGGCTCTGCCATTCAGACAGAGAGCTCTCTAGAACCACTGATAAGATGTCCTAGTTTCCTTGAAGCTCTCAGGATTCCTCCAGAACTCATAGGAGACCCAAAAAGAAAGGCAAAAGAGTCTTTTGGAAGGAAAAGATGGAAGTTTGTCATAAGTGAGATGATCAGCAAAAACTGATGGACAGGCACCCACACAGCCCTACAATGTCGTGCAGACAGCTGGGTTCTGTTGGTCTATATCTCTTAGGCTATTGCAGTGGTTACCTCCATGTACGGGACATGCTGAATGCTGCTTCAAGTCAGTATTGTTCAGGTTTGAATACTGAAGAAAAATAGTGAGTGCAATTTTTAAAAAGTCATTGAAAATTAGGAAGCCTATAGGTGTGTGTGTGTGTGTGTGTGTGTGTGTGTGTGTGTGTAGGTGGTGGTGTGTGGGGGTGATAGTGTGGGGGGTAGTGGGTGGGGTGTGTGGTGTGTGCAGGGGTGTATGTATATGAGTGTATGTGTGTGTGTGTATGCTTCCCAGTCTCTTACTGAACATTAATTAGATGTCAGGCATATGCATGAATATTATTTTTTAAAGTCTATTGTGGTAAAATTCACATCAGAAGGTCTATCATCTTGTTATCATTAATTAAATTTGTTTTGACCATTTTATGCATGAATACAATGCATTGTGATTGCGCTCCCCCTTATCTTTCTCCCATTCCCATGCACCCACACGCAATCAGACTTCCAGGCTTGGGGAACTTACTCCTAATGGCAGTCATCTTTTAGCAGCTGCTTTTGCAAAAGGTTTTTTTTAAATAATATTCACATCTACACTTTCAGTTGTGAAGACGCGTTTGTGATGGATGGATTTTTTTCCTATAGTTGGCAATTCCCAATGTCCTCTCAAACTCCCTCGGAAACAGTGGACAAGAGACAAGACACAGGTAATGAGGTGGCCGTGTGATTCAATGTGTGATCAAAGATTCACCTCTTTCACATTTCACACACCAGTAAGTCATACTCTGCTGCCTACATCATCCTCTGTCTAGTGCCTTTCTCTGAATGTTACTTCTCTCAACAGACTCTATAAATGGCATTGCCTTTCGAACCCATTTGGTCCAATACTCCCCAGAGATGATATGAAAATAATAACTGAAATAAAACTATTCTCAGGCATACGGAGTGCCACAGTAAAGCATGGATGTATAGTTCATCACCAGTATCTACAGAGGAAAAAAAATGAGCTTAAGAGAGCAAACAATCAAGAAAGCAGTGAGCTCAGTCTTGGGTCACTCTCCCAGTAATGCCAAGGTCTTACCTTAGTTACGAATCCAAAGCCTTTTCATCCCGTAAGAGCCCTGCAGCCGGCACAGCTCAGTTTTGTTTCCCTTTGCCCTTCCCGTGCATGCTCTGAAACGGTCAGCTCCTACTTCCATGGAGATGAAAAACCCCATGGGAGAATCCAGCTCTTCTTTGCCTTTCCGGACGCACATTCAACGCAGACAAAAGCTACCGCGTTCTCTGCTTCACTGTGGTGAATGGACACTTTCTTCACCCGGTTCCCATGCCTTCTCTTGATAGAGATGCTTGTCACCGGGACAGACAGAAATCGAGAAGCCCCGAGAAACAGCCTCCCTTCACATTCATCTACAACTTGTCTTTTCATTACAAGAGTCCCCTCGAATTATGAAGTGGCCACACGCTGCCCCTCCTAGTTGCACTGACCCAGCAGGTGGGACCTCCTCATGTTAACATCCCCAGGGCTGAAAGACTTCATCCAAGTATGCCTTTCTTATGTGTGGGTGCTGGATTACTGTCACAGTGAAGGTTTTTGTGCAAACACACACCCTGTCTGACTATGTAATCCTATACCAAAGGCAAACAGCCTCTTGCCAAACATTTCTTTCCCCTCTTGGGTTCCAAGGAAGTGGGCACCCCCTAGAAAGATCATCAAGAGCCTTGGTAATGACTCCAGAGACATCAGATGTTCTGCAAGAGACTGTTTTTATTACGTGACTGCTTTCTGACTTTCCCCAAGTTCGGGATAAAAGAAAGAACATGCTATTTGTTCAATGTCCATTTTTCACTCATTACAAAGGTTTATCATTTGGAAAAATAATCAGCCTTGAAAATGTTGATTTTTTTTAAAGCAGATGATTACTGGTTATTTACTGAGATGATAGACTTGGAAGGAGGAACTTGGACGTAGAAGACTCCATGGCTTCAATTTTTCTCAGTTGGGATAAGTTAGAAATTTTCATCCACGAACTAAAGGTGTCAAGTAGTGAATAGAACAGCCATGGAGTTCAAGAAAGAGACTTAGATTGGAGGAATCTGAGTAGACAACCATGGGGATGTAAGCATTCACACAGAAGCCAGAGGATTGGAAGGATGGTAGAGAATAAGGCTTAGGGCAGAGCCCCTTGAGGTTGGGACAAGGAGGAGGGTCTCCTCAAGGAGAATGAGACGCCTGCTGAAAGCAAGAGGGAAGTTGGGGGATGCAGCACAAGATAAAGGAAGATTGACAGGTCAAGGCAGTGAGCTGCAGTAAGGTGCAGCTCTGGTCCGTGAAGCCTATCTGCCATGGGCTTGGCAGTGGGAAGAGAGCATGTTTTTGGTGACCATGACCCACAATGGTCACACAGAAGCTTGGAGACAAACACCTTCCAGGGCAAGTAGAGACAGTATGCATCGCACCGTCAGTGAACTGCGCTGCCCAATGAGGAGACAATCTGCTGAAAGATGGCAGAGGGGCGCAGGGATGATGAGAGGTCTCACTTTCATGGAAAGAGTAGTTTCTTGTGATTTTTATATGGTTAGGTGTCATGTAAGATGCTGCCAACTGGCTCATTCTCTTAGCTGAGAAGAGGTCTTGCAATTACACTTATGCTCATCCCTATGGAAAACAAATACCTTTGGTATCGTCTTCACGTTCTTGTAAAATCTCAGTGAGAGAACAGGACCCTAATATTATAGGGATCATCGGATTCTCTGTGTGAGCATAACGTTACTGACCACCAGTGTTTAGTGACCACATAAAAGTTGTAAAAGTAAATAACCATATGTCCTATCCGCAGTTGATTTTTATCATTTCCGCTATTAATGTTTTCTAGTTCAGAAAAGATTTTGCTGGCTCAGCAAGGTGGCTTGTGGTAAATATAGAGCCTTGCTGTCCAAGTTTGACCTGAGTTTTATCGCTAGACACCACAGAGGGGAAGGAGAGATCTGATTTTTGAAAGTTGCCTTCTGACTTACGCACAAAGACAGACACAGATACACACACACACACATACTGTGTCATACACACATACACACACTGTGTCATACACACACACATACATACACACTGTCGTACACATGTGTACACACTATGTTGTAATGTCGTACACATGCACATACAGTGTTATATATACACACTGCGTCATATATATACACATTATATACATGTGCTAAGTAATAATAAATAAATATCATAGAATTTACTTCTTAACTAAGTAATATTGTTGTTTTGTCATTATATAAATAAGGTAAACTGAGCTGGGAAGACGGTCGAGTGGGTAAAAGCAGTGACACACGGTGCTGACAACCTGAGTTTGGATGCCCAGAACCAAAGTCATGTGCAGCAACACAAGCCCCTGTGACCTCAGTGCACCTACGGAAACAAGGTGCAGAGTGGAGGAGGGTCCTCAGAAGTACACTGGCCAGTGGTGTCGCTCACAGGGGAGCAAAGCTGCCCCAGGAGGAAAAAATCACACCCTTTTGACACAAAGAATAGTCTACAATATAATATTGACCGACCATATCTATGAATAACTTTTCTTTAAGAAAATTCAGTGAGGCAATTCTTTAAAGAGCTGATTGCTGCATAAAAGGTAGTACAAATAAAAGCCACATTTATGATTATCTTGGAAAGTGTTTAAATGGTCAAATTTTAAAAAAAAAATGTGTTCCTCCCTTGAAACTGAATTTCAAGGAAAACAAATAGAAACAAATATTTCATCGGAAAGACAGTCAAAACACTGATTCCCCCCTGAGAATCAAGGTTAAGAGGAATGTAACTAAACTGTTCTCAAGTTTTCTAGTATACAAGAAGCAATAGTTAGGAGCTGAGACTGGATAGCAAGTGTCAATTAGAATTCCAACAGGAGCCACTTCATTGAACTTCTCTCCACTTCAATCCCCTAATGTGTAAAGAGAGACAAAAATGTTCATTTCCTATAGTTCTTAGCAGAAGCAAATGAATTAATTTTGGTAAATCACTTTAAAAAATAACAATCAAAATAAATGCTTCCCAAAAAAGCCCTGAGCTGATTCACTTGGAACCCAGAGACAAAATTAGTGAGAGGTAATAGGAATGTGACACTTCCTGATAATTTGTTGGTCAGAGAGGTCTTAAAGGCCTCCAAACATTATAGGTTTTTGCCTATAATGTTGTTCTTGGTTGCTCTCCAAAAAAAAATGTCAGTAAGACCCCATTACTGAAGATGCAACATGCATGGATCACAGAACGACGGACAAAATACATCAACTAAAACTGGTCTGAGAGCTTCCTCCTTGCTGGATAGCTTACACAGTACCAAGCAATACTGTAGAAGCTACTGGGGAAGATAAATAATCACAGGCTTCATCAACTCGTGAGATCTGCAAGCTGTAATGAAAATCACCATGGTAACAGATGACCACAAGCATGATAGTGGCATAAGTATCAAGGAGACAACAGCTTTCTGATTGAACTCAAGACCCGATTGTCAGAACAGAACACATTCCTCTTACCATTAACTAGAACAATAAACCTAAAAAAAAAAGAGAAGGAAATAGATCAATAGGGAAAAAGACCAATGAACCTACTATGGGTGGGAGGACCAAATGCTCTGTAAATAGCAACTGTTATAGATTTGAAGAGCACTTAGCACACAGCCTAGAAATCTTCTACAACAGAGTTGGAGAATCTCAACACCCTGACAAGGTGTTGGATGCAGTGTAGGGCAGTAGAGGCGCATGAAGTGGACAGTGGTGTACAGTTATAATGCAGAGTGCCAACCCAATTTTCCCTCCTCAGGCTTTGGGAACCTCACAGAAGAGGGGGCAGTGAGAACGCAAGAACCTAAAGATGGGAAAGTTCACCTTTGGACAAGAAATTCCACCCAAGGCAACTGCATCTAGGAACTCACCACAGTGAGATTTGTCTGTACCAGACCTCCATAACGACTGATATACCAACATGCCCCTATAGAATGTCGAGGAACTCAAAAGAGAGATGAGAATATTTGGTGATTAAGGCTGGATGAGTGAAGGAAAATGTCCCTGATGTGTCACAGAGGCCTGAACCAGCCCCACAGGAGGAGATGGGCCAGGGACAACCCTGGGATCCATAGAAGCAGACAGGCAGGAGGGTGGGATTAATGGAGGGATGAGAGGGAGAGATTATGGAGGGAAGCAGGAATATGTACTCAATATGCTTGTTATAGTAGAAAAATTAAAGAAAGAGTAGACAGGCAAGAACAGTCAGGCTGGAGTGTGGGAGGGAATGGGATGGATAAAAGAAGGGAAGGGGGCTGGAGAGGTGGCTCAGGGGTTAAGCCTCTGCCTTGTAGGAGGAAGGTCCTGAGTTCGGATCCTAGACCCCATGTATAGACCTTGGGGGAACCAGGGGCGGCCTGCGTTTCTGGTCCTGGTAGGGCAGAGCCTGTGAATCCCGGGGCAGAGTAAACAAGGAGGAGATGGAGGCGGTCCATGGTGGTTCCTGAATTCACCCGTGGTTCTACACACACACACACACGTACATAAACACACATACACACACACACACACACACACACACACACACACACACACACACACGCACACATGCACAACTGAATAAATAAAAAAAAAGGGAAGGGAAGGAGGATGGGTGGGAGGGGTATGAAGGGAAGAGTGGATAAGTACTCAATGTGCTTGTAGAACTAGAAAAATAAAAATAACATATAAAAATGTTTCCTAAATCATTGCAAAATGAGGCTGACAAGGACATAGAAATATGCCTGAAAGTGAGTATGTGTATGGAATAAGGATTTATTCAGTAAGAAAAAGTCAGAAACATGGTAAATTCTAGAAGAATTTACGTGACAGAGAAACATTAGATAATATTTAAGGTAAAAATGAATTGCTGTGGTCTGGAAGTGTTTCTTTGATAATCACGACAATCAAGCAATTTGTGTTTAGCAATTTATTTATGTATATTTGCTTATGTATCTTTGAGGGAGGGTGCTCCCAAACTCATTATGCAACCCAGGATAATCTTGAACTTCTGATATTTTTGTCTCTATCTACCTCCTGAGTGCAGTGATTACAGGTATGTTCCACCTAGCTGGGTTTGCGTGGCACTTAGGAAAGAACTCAGCGTTCACGCGTGCTAAACAAGCACTCTGCCTACTCAGTTACATCCCCAGTCCTGAGAGGTTGGTAATTTTTATCAAGACAGAAGCCCGTCTATCTCAGGTCAACATGAGGTCATGTGCAGAAATGTCAACTTCACCCTAATTTTCCATATTCAGTGATAAATGTCAGGTTGCTTGGGCCGGTCTCAGTCCCTGCTGAAACTGCCCTTTCCGACTGACCTAAGCAAACAACACAGGTGCCATTTCTGCAGACTGAGAGCTTCCTGTTTTTCTGTGTTCTCGCCACCCTAGGAATGGGAGGAAGCCTTTGCAGTCCTCGTCAGTAAACAGTGTGTTCTTCCTGCGAATGTTTCCGACTGCTTTGGATTCTAAAGATGTTTACACCTTCCTGAAATGCTTGCCTGTCTTTGACCCATGCTGGGCTAAGGTGAAGCCGATTTCCCTACCCTGGAATCCTCAGTAAATGTCAGTGGTAAGTGGGTTGTGCGGATTTCTCTCAGATCAGTGACAATCAATCTCAGAGCTGAATACCGATACAGCATAGGTATTTCCATTTAGAGTTTTTATGTTTAAATGAATGACTTTTTCAGCTTTAGAGCAGAGAGAGATCCCCTGAGAACTGGCAAGAAGACACAGTTAAGTCATGCCACTAAAACAGTCAACATGTTGTATAAATCGTCAGGACAATAGTAAACCTGGAATTTATCATCAGAGCCCCTTTACAATGTCCCCTCCCAAACAACTCCAGTTTTCTGTTTGATATTAGAGTTTTCATAGATCAGGACCTCTGATCCTCTCGTGCACTGTTGCTATTTTACAATGACTCCCATAACCAAAGAGGAAGTCCTTCCTCAAACTCCGACATAAGGTGGTTTCACAACTTCCCTGTTCTCCCACTGATGTGCTTGTGCAAAGCGAGCCTTTAAATACCTCCAACAGTCAACTCTTCAGATAAGTACAGTGAAGATGTCTATAGTCACAGTGTACCTTCTAATTCAGGCTTCACTTCTTTCAGTAAGAAAAAAAAATCTCAGAAGTCTTTCATTAATCACAACATTTACAGTACTTATTCCATCTCACACTTTATCAACAGTGAAAAAAGAAGGGGGTAAAACTTGGGATCTCAAGTCACTAAGGCTGTAGGTACCAACCAGGACTGTGGAGCATAGGGTATTTTTTTTTTTGGATGCTGTGAGATCATGTAGTAGAGCAAATTTAACACTACCACTGAATTATAGCTGTAGCCCTATTCTGTTAAATGCAATAGCTATATCTCTGTGATACAAATGTACAATTTAGGATGTTTTTAAGTTAACACATGAGATTTTGGGATATGGAATTGGCAAGAGACTTACACAACTGGCCCTTGTAACCAGTAGAGTAAATTGCCTAATGTCTTCATTAGACCCTGAGGATCTGGCTTAAAATGCTACAGAATCTGGGCACAAGGGGAGACTGGTATAATCTCAGGATTTAGGATCTTGTAGCAGTTATGCTTCTCTATTGTTGGGAAACAACACTCAACCTCAAGCAACTTAAAGGAGAATAAGGAAAATGGATCCACATCAAGTGCAACATAATAAGACATTGTATCACAAAATTAGAAAAGGAATAAAAATATTCATAGTCATATGTCATATAGGTTGATGGTGGTATTGTGTGAGCAGCTCAGCATTCAGAATTCTACTGCAAAGGCATCACGAATAGGGGCACTACACAGATTCGTGCAAACTTTAGATTCCACTAGTTTTCTACATTCCAATGTTTGGGACAGAAGGAAAATGCCTTTTGATGTCCGTAGCAATAGTACAAATGGGACACATCATGCATTCTCTTGAAATTCTACATTTCAAAAAAAAAATTCTCTTGAAATTCAAAGCAATTGGTACACACATATGGCCTAATTTGGGGTTTTGCTTTTTTCCCCTCATATCCACACAAGGTATGTAAGATACATGCCAGTTTACATGTATATTCTAATGTGTGTTGGTGCATGTATGTGGATGTACCTGTGGAGGTCCAAAGCTGATTATCAGGAATCATTCATAGTCACTCTTCTACCTTATTTTCTTCAGATGAAGCCTAATAAAACCCAGAGCTTTCTGATACAGCTACTCTTGTGAGTCAGCATGTTCTGGAGATTCCTAGTCTCACCTTCTGCGACTCGGATCATAGGCTAATTACCATTCTCTGCTGGCATTCCAAGATTCAAACACCATTCCTTTTACTTACATGCAAGCCCTTCTGAGCCACCTCCCTACACATAAAGTCTTTTCTTTGTCTTTTTAAATGGAAAAGAAAGGAAACTGGATTTAACAAGTACTGGATTTAACAATGAGAAGCTGTGGCATAATGAGTGATTCTGAAAAAAAAAAAAAGGGTTTATCTTACTATCTTAAGCTGGTTTCCTAAGATTTAATAAGCACTAAATCACAAATCCTTATCAGTAATCCTTATCACGAATTAACAAAAATCTATGAATATTTAAAATTCTACGACTAAGCTTATTTTCCTTCTCAGCCTTTTCCACTGTGGGATAGGCTCTGGGGTTCTTCAAAGGGTGGCTGCGTATGTTTCCACTCACAGCACATCCACTTCCTGCTCGCTACTGGTTGAGTCACGTTTTCCCAAGGGTGCAATTTACACCCTTCTCCATTCAGACCAAGCGAACTGGTGGAAGCGAGTAACGTTCGCACTGAATAGGAGCGAGCAGAACAAAATGCAATCGCTCACTTGGCTCAGTCTTGGCATCTGAGCTGGGAAGGAGTGTGGAAGGTTGCTGAGGTGGTGGGCAGCTGCTGGTCACGTCCTAGGACACTGGGCTCTCAGGGAAGACTTAAGAGTTTGCAAGAGACTAGCACGGAGTCTGGTTATCACGAAGGTCAAATAGTGTGTGTGATGGGTCCACATGCATGTGTACTTTCATGTGGGTGTGTGTTAATGGGTGTGCTTGTGCATGGGGCTGTGTTCACATGGGAGTGCATCCATGTGTATGTTCATGTATGTGTACTTTCATGTGTGTGTTCATGTGTGTGTATGTTCACATGTATGTGTGTGTTTATGTCTGTGTTCATGTGTGTATGTGTTCATGTGCAGGTGTATATTCATGTGTGTGTTTTCATATGTGTGTGTACATGTGGCTGTGTTCGTGTGGGTATGTGTTCATGTGTGTGCTCATGTATGTGTATTTTCATGTGTGTGTTCATGTGTGTGCGTGTTCATGTGTGGGTGTGTTTGTTTTGGTGTGTGTTCATGTGTGTGCATTAATGTATATGTATTTCAAGTGTGCTCATGTAAGGTTCATGTGTGTGCATGTTTATGTGTATACATACAGGTATGTTCATGTGTGTGTGCATGTGGGTGGGTGCATGTGCATGCGGGTGTGTTTGTGTGTGTGTATGTGTACGGGTAAATATGTGCATGTGCATGTGCATATGCATGTAGAAGTCAGAAGTCTTCCAGGTAGTTTCATCAATTGCTCCCCACCTTCAGGGTCTCTCACTTAAACTGAAACTTATTATTTCAGATAGGTTGCACAGCCAATGAGCTTCCACAGTCCTCCTGTTTCTATATTCCCAGTATTGGGGCTACAGATGTGTACCACTATGCCTTTTTTTTTTCTCCATGAGTTTTCAGATTCTGGGCTCATGCTCTTATACAAGTGCTGTAGGCACTTTACTAGCTGAGCTATCTCCCCAGCCCAGAAGATAAAATATTTTGGGTCAGCAATGAAGATTCAAGTTTGAAGTAAAAGATTTTATTGAGTAGAGCAGACAGAGCAAAGTTTTTATAAAAAATGAAATGTATTTGAGATCATATCAGCAGGAAAGCTAGAAGCTGTTCTGTGCGGCTGAATGGAAGTCTATTCTAACTTGAATTTCTAAGAATCTATAGGGATGTAAGTATGGGGAGCTGCTCCAGGTGTCCCCTTCTCCACCATCATGGCTCCTCCCTCTTCCCACTGAAACCCACGAGACAAAATAAACACTTTGTGATCTGAGAGTTTTAATAACTAACTCACTGCATTCTTGGTTTCCGGCTTGACCACGGAATGGTCTTTGTGACAAAAGCAGTGAAATTCTCACAAAATATTTGTTCCAAAAATGCTCTCTAGAGACCTCCAGGCACAAATCCCTGACATCAGCCAGGAGACGGAAGCCTAAAACACTGCAATTGACAATGTCCTTTGTGGCAAGCTCTACAATTTAGTCAATGAGCAGTGTCTCCCCCCACTCCCCAGTGAGGTCATGTCTCATTTGAGATTGAATGACTGACTGTATTTGGGATCACAGTCACAAAAATTCACATAAAATGCTCAAAACTGTTTCTGTTTTGGATTCAGAACTCAAACATACAGACGTCATGTCTGCAACATGGACCTTTCATGGTGTTGATGTGTGGGTGTTCTACATTGCAATGACATTCACATTGTATATAAGACCTTTCCTGCATTAGGATATGCTTGCCTCTTTGCCTGACTATACCTTTCTGTGATTTTGGAATAACATTTTAAATGTAGACAATGCTTGGAAAAGGCAGCTTATATCTGAATATCGTCACCAAGTTACTAATAGTAGCCCATTCAACTAGTGAACACCATTAGAAATCTGAAATTAAGCACATTTCCAGTGTCTGATAACCAATTACGCTAGTTTTGAGACTGAATTTGCAATGTAGTTAAAAGTTGTTCTCAGCTAAATTGTAGGAACAATACATTAATTCTCCTCATCACTTAATACTTACATTTTGTTTTAGCAATGCTCATCCAATGTCTAATGAAATAGAAATATTATTGAGTTAAAGGCAATAAATCTCAGCTCTAGGTTCTGTGTTCTCACTTCAAAAAGGTCATGCATTTAGAAATACAAATGTGTTTTAATTCAATAATAGTAGCTAAAAGAACAACTGTTACATATTTGGGAATTTTAGAACTATGGTCAGTGATTTAAAGAAATTAAATTTTCATTTGTCAGTAACTCTATGTGACAATTACTAAGGTAATTATAGCAATATTTCTTTTTTAACTTTGTTTATTTCATTTATTTTGAGGTATACTTTGTTTACTTCATTTATTGTGTATGTGTGTGTGAGAGAGAGAGACAGAGAGAAAGAGAGAGAGCACATTGTATGTTCCTGTGGAAGACTAAGGGTGACTTTGACAATTATCCTGGATTGCTTCTACCTTCTCTTTGCTTTGCTTTGGGATTTTTTTAGCTATACCCACCAGGGCCAGAAGTGCAGGCAGCTTCCATTTCCGCCTGGTGTTTTTACATGGGACTTAGGATCCGAACTCAGGACCTTTTGCTTTCAAGGCAGAGTCTTAACCCCTGAGAGATCTCTCTAGTCCTGTAACTATTTTGATGAACAAAATGAGACTTAAATGTGCTAATATGCTATCAAAATGTCACACAACAAATGGAAGTTATTGGTAGAGTCGAAATCATCTAATAGAAAAAGGATATGTGGATGACTCTGGGTTAATCTCTTCAAAGGTCTGTGCAACAAACCCAATGGACTGTGAAAACAGACAAAGACTCTCCCCAAATCCAAACAAGCAGAGGTTATTTAGTCACAGGTGGCTATCACAAAGAAGCAGGTACCATGACTTTCACTTGGCAATGACTCAAAGGGAGGCCAAGGCGTGGGAAAGCCTCAGAGTAGACAACAGAATCCTGCACATATGCTCCCATCTGCAGCTGTTGACTGGGGAAGTTGAGACTGAGTTCAGCAGAAGCGCAGTGTGTGCTGTGTTTAGTTCGGTGGCCTCCTCTCTTTCTCTGGTGTGCTCTGAGTTGGGAATGGAGTCAAATGTGTGGGAAACTCTCAGTCACTGGCCTAATTCTGACCATCTGGGGGACATTGCTGTAAAAGTGGTGGCTGAGCTTCTGAAGCTGCCGACTATAGTGGTGATGGTCAGGGTCACATGATCATGTTGGCCATTGTCCATTCGTATGCAGTCTCTCAGGCAAATGGAAAAGTGTATGGCAGTAATTCTGTATAAATTTTTTCGAACTTACAGTTCCCACACAAATACTGACAAATTAAGAGTAAACCCAGAAATAAAATTCTACAGATGCTTCCCTACTAGCATGAGTCAAAAATGAATGTAAGCTGGGAGCGTTAACTTGGCAGGCAAAGATATTGACCGTGTAAATCTGAAGACTGCACTTTGAACCCAGGGTGGAAGAGAGCATCAAATCCTGAAAGTTGCCCTCCAACCTCCACATGCACAGTGTGGCTTTTATCCTTCTGATTTTTCCCCTCTGTCTCACTATTGCTCTCTTTGTCTCTGTCCATGTCTTTCTCATACACATACATATATACACAGAGATATACATGCACAAACAATAAATAAAGCAAATTTAAAGTAGATTTAATCACTCATTTGTCTCAAGGCAACTTAATTTTCTTGGAAATGTAATGATAATATTTGGCAACATACAAAACCAATCGACTTAATTATAGTCAAATCTCTCTCTATTTCTCCCTTTCTCTCTCTCTCTCTCTCTGTGTACATTTGCCCATGAATATGCATGTGAAGAATAGAGGTGATTATCATGTATCTTTATTTCTCACACTCCAACTTACCTTTTGAAGACAGTCTCTCAATATGTCTGGAGTCCACTGCTCCCACTAGAAAAACCATACATCCAGACCCTAAAATGACAAACCATTCATCCAGACCCTAAAATGACAAACCATTCATCCAGACCCTAAAATTGGTCCGTCTCCAGCCTACCTCATGAGTATGGCATGATGGATTCTCGCTGCCATTTCTGGTGTTAGAAATTCTAACTTGGGTTCTCATGCTTGAGTCGAAGAGTTTGCCCACTGAGTCATATCCCCAGCATAGTCTTTCTGATCTTAAGTGCATGTATTACAAAAAATTCTCAATAGTGTTCATGTTCTATGGATGATTCCCATGGCCTTCCAGTGTGTTATCTGATGAACTAAGATTACAAACTACATTGTGCTGTGTCTCCAGGATTCTTTGAAACATGCCTGGTTTGTCTTTACCTTCAAGAGTAAATTTCTGCCACAGTCCAAAATATATCTCTGCCATATATATGATCAAATACTCAACGGTTTCATTTAAAAAGTTAAGTAAGTGTATTTTACCACTTCCAGCTTTCTTCCTGGTCAGACTTACTCACTCACTGGCTGACAAGTGCTTATACTGCGCAGTAGTGAGCTTTTAAAGATTGACAGCTCTTCCTTTCCATCCAGGTAGTGACACTGTGAGCCACACATGTATTTTATTCACTGTTTCCCACTCGAGTCCATTCAACCTCTGTCTGCCTCCAATTTTCAAATCCTGCCCTGACTGACTGATGTCTTCTCAGCATGCCAGTGATTTCTTTCACAGAAAGATTCAACTGGCAACCTCACCTATGTGGTCACTCTTACTCCCCACTTCTTGCAAACACACTGTTGCTGTTTTGAAAATAGGACTAAATGACAGCCTTATCCAAAAGATCCAAGTCAGTCTTTCACACACACACACACACACACACACACACACACACACACATACACATTGGAAGCTTAATTTTATCTTCACTTTGAATTTTTTCCAAAGCCTTAAGCAAATGCAAAGGTTACTATTGTTACTTCGTTTGAGACTGGCAAGTCTGGAAAATATCGGGGATGTTTCGGAACACAGGATTGTCTAAGCACAAGGAAAGTTCTGGAAGAAAACCTGAGTCATGAGTTTGTGCCTCAATACCCGAATCCCAATTTTCTCCCTGTTTATAGGATGGCTGCTTGTCAGAACGCTTCATGTCCCCCAAACACAGGGTCAGTTGTTCCTTTTATAGTCCTCTTTTTATTTGCTCTTCCTCTTTGCAGAACACGTCCTTCCACATTTTTGTTTATTATCCATACAAAGATGGCTTCCTCACACTTAATCAAATCCCACTTGTTGTGGCTTACTGAGCCATGCTTCTTAAAAAAAATGAGATGAGTGATTCAGATAGTAAGAAAAAGGTTTCTGCTTCCCACTAATGTTACCTTCCCATACCATAACATAAGGAAAAGCTACAATTATAATACTAGAATTGTTGGTAAGGAAAACAAGACAAAGCCATCCTTCATTGCACTGTTTTTCTGTTGTTCAAGTGTATGTTTATGTGTGTATATGTGTATGTGTGTGTAGGTGTATGTGTGTGTATGTGTGTGTATATGTGTGTGTGTATGTGTATGTGTGTGTGCATGTGTGTGTATGTGTATGTGCATGTGTATGTGCATGAATATGTTATTGTGTGTATATGTATGTGTATTGTGTGTATATGTATGTGTATTGTGTGTATATGTATGTGTATGGTGTGTATGTGTGTGTATGTGTGTATGTGTATGTGTGTGTATGTGTATGTGTGTGTATGTGTATGTGTATGTGTGTGTATGTGTGTATGTGTATGTGTTGTATGTATACGTGTGTATGTGTGTATGTGTATGTGTGTGTATGTGTATGTGTGTGTATGTGTATGTGTTGTATGTATACGTGTGTGTATGTGTGTGTATGTGTGTATATGTGTGTATGTATGTGAATGTGTGTGTATGTGTATATGTGTGTATGTGTGTGTATGTGTATGCGTTGTATGTATACGTGTGTGTATGTGTATATGAATGTGTGTGTATATGTGTGTGCATGTGTAGTGTATATGTGTGTGTATGTGTGTGTATGTGTATGTGCATGTGCATGTGTGTGTATGTGTATGTGTATGTGTATGTGTATGTGTGTGTATATGTGTGTATGTGTGTGTATGTGCATGTGTTGTATGTATACGTGTGTGCATGTGTGTGTATGTGCATGTGTATGTGTATGTGCATGTGTATGTGCATGTGTATGTGTATGTGTATGTGCATGTGTATGTGTATGTGTATGTGTATGTGCATGTGTATGTGTATGTGTATGTGTATGTATGTGTATGTGTATGTGCATGTGCATGTGTATGTGTATGTGTATGTGTGTGTGTGTGCATGTGTATGTGCATGTGCATGTGTATGTGTATGTGTATGCATGTGTATGTGTGTGTACATGTGTATGTAAAAAGGCACCTGACTGTGTGTGCTGTGAAGGCCCACAGATCAGGAATCCTCATGGACGCTTTACCTTCTTATTGCTTTGCTCTGGTGCTTCCCAAGCTCTGCCTTCCTGGGCCAGAGTTAGAGGTTGCTGCCACATCCACCTGGCATTTTTATGTGAAGTCTGAGGATCTGAACTTTGGTCCTTTTGCTTGCAAGGCAAAAGCTTTAACCTCTGAGCCATGACCTCAGCCCTGTTTTTCAACTTTTTGATGAGAAAAGCTTGTGGCCTTTCATTTCCTTCCCTCCAGGCTTTATTATGCAATGTTTGAATCAAGGGCCCATCACAAAAATATGGTTTTAGGCTTTGTTTTTGGACCTGAAAATATGAACTTTTTTGGAGGTAGAGTATGTGTGTATGTATGTGTATGTGTGTATGTGTGAGTGTATGTGTGAGTATGTATACATGTGTGTATACACACATCTTAATCCTTTCAGGTTAAGATGAATTCATTACAATTGTGATTAATAGTCTTCTAAGAAGGGAAACCGAACATTGTCTTTCACAGGTATATAGAGTGGCTTAGCTCTCCTTCTTGTGGCTGTGATAAAATACCTGGAACATAGCAAGGGAGAAATAAGGGAGAAAATTTTGACTCATAGTTGCAGGTTACAATCTAGCATGTAATGGCTGTAGAAACTTGAAGTACTTGGTTACATTGAATCTACAGTCAAGAAGCAAAGACAGATGGATGTTTATGTTCAGTTATTCTTGTCATTCAGTTCATGAATGGTGAGTTCATAGTGAAGTTGGATCTCTCCATCTCAATTAACCTAACCTAGATAATGTTTGAAAGGTGTGCCAAGAGACTTGTGTCTTGGGTGATTCAAGACCTCCTCAAGTGCACTATCAATATGGAAATTCATGTAGGTCACATTTGCTTTTGAACTCAATTGTCCAATCATGGAGTCATTCTTCTGATACTTCATTCTTAAACCTAATTTTTAAATGATTTTTCCCTTCAAAATATGAGTGCCATGCACCTGGCACTAGATTCAAGAAGTGTATAAGAAATCAAAAGTTTCTTTGGCTTGTAAGACATAGGTCTGGTCCACAGCAAGTTAATATGCTTTATTATCTAGAAGATGAGATACAGCACACAAGAAATCACCAATTTAACATTTGACTGTTTCTTTTCCATTTTAATTCTGTTAACAGTGGAATGCATGAGAAATAGAACAAATGATAATTCACTAAAAAGGAAAAGTAGACACTAAGAAAATACTCCCTGTTGGATAAATTCCTCTGGAAAGGTAACATATTAAGGTGGATTTGATTATAACCTTGAAGGACATGCTATGTTGGATAAGAATCTAATAGGAAAGGACTTATATTCTCCAGATGGCGGAACAGAAAAAGTATTTTATGAAGTGGAAAAGCTAAGAGTCATACACAGAACCTGATGACAAACAAGTGCTAAGTTAGTTCTTCCTTCTTAGCTGAAGATTTTGAATGTTTAAAATAGTCACATATTTCCTAAGGAATATTTCATGTCATGTTGACATTTCGGGTCTTTTTTTTTCAATGGCTTTAGCAAAATTGTGTTGTATTTAATGCACCTGACGTCACCTGGGTGGGAAAATGAAGAGAAAATGCACAGATTAGTAGCTCTTTGCATTTTCTCTTCATTTTCCCACCCAGGTGACGTCAGTGGCTCAGAATGATAGCCTTGATATTAGGCAGATGAACATATTCAGGGTGCTTAATGAAATGCCAGATATGGCAGATGAACATATTCAGGGGACACAGAGTGGTCCACCTGAACGCAATGTGCTTGGATGGATCCCAGAATGCAAATCAGTGAAGAAAGATACCTGGAAAAATACAGACAAATTATGACCTGTTTTCACCTGTAAAGGTGACTTGTTTCCTGCTCACTAAAGTTCAGTGAGATGATCAACAGTAGTAGTCTTTCTCTTTACCTCAGAGTCTGTGGATCTGTAGAAGTTTCAAGAAAGGGAAAAACTAAAATGCAGAACCGTTTCTCTGTTCAGTCAGAAAATCCCTGGCATGGAACTCGCTCCTCTTACCCTTTGGCCTGGAACAGAACAAGCGAGTTCTGTCCAGATCGTTTACCCTGTTTTACCAGGACAAATACTTTGGCAACAACATACGTAAGTGATTAAATGTGAAGTAGTCTAAGACCATTTTTTTCGGTGCAAGGAGACCCTGAGGTCAGGCAAAAGTGGATTCTACCAGTTCTCCCGTCAATGTCTCTTGGATTAAAGCTCCAGGGTAGAATGTTTTAGGGTTACATCCATAGTAAAGGAACAGGTGCTTCTGTAATTAACACATGCCCCTAGTGTCATTTTCTGCCTTTTTCTTGAGTGAGAGTTAAAGGGAAATTAGAAACAATCAGAGCTATGTGTTCTCTGTAAATGCTGGGTAGCTAGCTTTAATCTTTTTTATCTCTAAGTAGATTTGATAAACAGAGATTGGAAACAATGTTACTTACATGTGGTTGAAGTCTAGTTTATGGCTAAATATTTTCCTTCTTTGCTAGCAAGTTAAGATCATTTAGTCAGAAGCCCTTAGGCTACAGACTGGCATGGCTGCAAGAGCTGTACTACTTTTTTATATTTTCACACTTCAGCAACTTGGAAACTATGTTGTCCATGCTCTGTCACCTAGGTCAGGAGTACCCCTGGGAGGAAATAATCAAACAAACAAACAAAATTGTGTTCTCTTCCAATATTAAAAATCAGGGCATGCTCAAAGTTCAGTCAACACCTATATTAAGTGATTTTTGACTCCTCAAATGCTTCTAAAACTAATATTTAAAAAGCATTATTCAAATGGTACAAGACTTAAATCAATCTAAAACAGCAACAAAACTTACGTGGCCCACTGCTGTAGCTTAGCCCTTTTCAATTCCTGTTACAGAGGAGAAAATAATCACAGAAATGATGTCATATGATCCAAAGCAAAGAGGAAAGTGCCTAGGGTGCATCAAGTATGTAGCAACTGCTTTTGTTAAGTCCACTAGGAAACAAGGAGAAAAAAGGGAAAGAACCAGACACAAGCGTTGACTTGGCTTTGCTGGTTTTTACCCTTGGCCCCATTTAGCATCATTGTCCATAATATGAAATTTTCTATTTCATGCACCGAAAAGCACTAACTAAATCAATAATACTGCTACATGGCATTTTAGAAGTATAAATAGACAAAGCTGAGGGCCCCAGAATGAAAAAAAAATGACACATTTATATGTTTTCATTGAAATAAGGCCGAAACATTTTTCATTGAATTTTTAAATAGAATTTATAAATTTTTTTCCAGCTAAAGACTTTTAACTTACTGAGTCATGTTCTGATAAAGAAAAATTGGAAGTGATTCAAACCATGGGGCAAAAGTCAGTCACTGGGCAAAAACATTGGAATGCAAGGTTTGAAACATGTTATCAAATAGCACACTAAGTAAAAGGGACAGAAATTAGAGCACATCCTTTGGATGATATTTTTTTCTTCCCTAGAGTTCCAGTAGAGAATAAACACATCAGAATGACAGACAGAATCACTTGGATTAATATACTTTTTAAAAATTCATTCAATAGAAAGAGAGAGAGAGAAAGAGAGAGAACGAACTTAGGAGTGGTGTGCCTTGGCACATGAGTAGAAGCCAAAAGTTAGATCTTTCCTTCCACCATGTGGGCCTCTGGGGATGGAACTGAGGTAGCCAGGTTTACACAAAGACACTTTTACTCAAGTATCCATCCACCATCTCTGCTGCGCCATATAATTAGTTTTCACTCCCAAGATTTGTAATGATGCTGCGTCCATGATAGTTATCACTTGGTTTCTATGCTCCTCAAGAATCAAGTTTAATGAATGGTTCAAAACTAATGGTCGTCATCAACATCAGTCCTCTGGGAATGTTCACACCTCTAACGTGCCTGGTGCATATTTCTTCACACCCATATCCCCTTACCCTGGTGAACTGTGACATAGGCCTAATTTTCAAAGCCCATCTAGGCTCAATAGATGTATTTATTCCTGGACTCATTTTTCAAACCTCATTGAGTTCCAGAATCACATGAACAGATGTGCTAGCAGGTCTCTGTTCCCAGTTGTAGATACACTAGGCCTGAATGTAGGAATTTGCATTTCCCATGGAAGGGGACTTGATACTATATTACACTCTGACAACCACTAGCCCAACTCATGTGACTCATAAGCAGTGAGACTTAAACTTCAGATCATCTACCTGACTATGAAACACATAATGAAAGCACACCAGGAAGGCATCTGTAATACTTTAAGAATTCTGTGCTGCAGAGATAAAGGATGAAAGAAAACACTGTATTATTTCCATGGAAAATAAAAAGGAAGGGAATAGATGTCATCAAATGCTACTATATTATTTCATTAACTCTATCCTTGGTATTTCCACATTGTAACAAGGATTTTAGTATTACACTTAATTTTTGGATCTATTTTTATAGTATGAGCATACTACTCTGACATATTATTATAGTATGAACATGCTATAATGAGGATGAGAATGTTACTTACACTTACTAATCTGACACATTATTATAGCATGAGCATACTATGACAAAGATGATAATATTACTTATACTTACAACTCTAACAGAGTTGTTTTGAATATAAGATGTATCAAGAGTCTACAGGCAGCTAAGGGTTGACAGGGTTAAAGGATTATGAGGTTCAACCCTTCTCTGAAAATCTATAGGTATGACTGGAAACTGAAAGATATTTGTGTAGCCACTGGCGAGATGCTCATTCTCCTGTAAATATCACCTCATCCAACTCACCCATAATCCCATAAACAACTTTAAATGAAATTATTTAACCAGAAAAGGATAAATAAAAATGAAAGTAAAGCAGGGAAGAAAAAGAGGATCAGAGACAGGGGGAGGTAGATGAGAGTAATGATCATCTAGATGATCATAATATATTAAAATACATGCATGAGGATGTCACGATGAAACCTATTCACATGTATAATTCACGAGTCAATTAATTAAAATGTCTCATTCACAGTAAAGAATCTTCAAAGCTTCAAAATGCCACCACAAGCAAGATTATTTTCCTTAGATATCAAGACAGTAAAGGACTTAAAGATGAAAAAAAACAAGAATGATAACAATAGCCTAATGAACCACTAGGTCTTTAGATTAAAGGTTGACAGTAAATAAAAGGAAATTCCATGCACAGCACTGATGTTTATTAGCACCTTTTGAAGCTTCTTCATCTTTAGGTTGAAAGAATCAGTGGTTTCCAGTTTAGGGAATGCACTGCTCTTTTTTTTTTTTTTTTTTAAACAATATTACTTGTTTTCAACAAAGAAGTAATCTAGTTTTTTTTTTCATGAAACATCCTGTGTGGTTAAAATTGAAAAGTAAATTTAGAGAATCATTTGAATGTAATTGCTTCTGGAAGACTAATATTTAATACTGACAGGTTGCTTTCTTAGCACTCTATTTTCTTCCATTCAGAGAATGATGAAAATATTTTACTTTTAAAACAGTGATTATTTTACTTTTGCAGACTGCTGAGTCTTGTTTTTTGACACTAGGAAATATAAATTTGGCTTCACTAGGAGCATGTGTTCTGAACCAAGAAAACATGGGACTCAATATGCAATAAACGACAAACACTACTTTTGTGGATGGGTTCATACCATGGCTAGTCTTCAATAACTGACAGAGAAAAGTGAAAATTCTTTGCTTCTTTTCTCATCAGAATTCTTATGACATGGGGCTGGAGAGGTGGCTCAGGGGTTAAGCCTCTGCCTTGCAGGCAGAAGGTCCTGAGTTCGGATAGACGCCGGGCGGAAGCGGGGGCAGGCTGCGTTTCTGGTCCTGGTAGGGCGGAGCCTGTGAATCCCTGGGCAGAGTAAACAAGGAGGAGATGGAGGCGTCCATGGTGGTTCCCGAATTCGTCCATGATTCTACACACACACACATACATGCACACACGTGCACACCATACATGCACAACTGAATAAATAATAATAATTTTTTAAATTAAAAAAAGAATTCTTATGAAAAATATTCCCATTGCAAGAATAGTAATTTGTATCAAATACTCATGCAACTTTAGTATTATTAAGTTGATGGAGGAAAAACCTTCCGTTCTAAGCTGGGTAATTTATCAGACATCTGAGCTCTATTTTATTTTTTTCTCCACATTTTCCTCCCAAGTAATACTAATACCAATTAAAATTTAAATATGTTGATATTAACCTATGTAGTGGCTTACATTCAAACCATGACAGGATCACAAAGAATGATTACTTTGTTTCCCATTGATGAATATTACTTCTTTTAGACCCGGTATTATTTTTGCCATTGAAATCCTCTCTGATTTAGATTGTTGAAGTTGTGTTTGCATGGATTAGTCATCAAAGACATTGACAAGTCTGAAAGGCATTATTATTCAGTAAAGTACCGATATGGTCTTTTCTACTTCCTTTAGGGTTACTTTATCTTTTAAATTCCTTGGTAGAGCAAGAACAATTTAATGATGGACACTTAACTGAAATGTCCCTCACAGATTCATTTTCTAAGTATTAGTTGTTCCCCTATTGGTAGTACTATTTCAGGATGCTGTGAAATCTTTAAGAGGTGGGGCCTAACTGGGAAACAAGAAGTAATTAATACACTGCCCAAAGTAGAATGCTTCAGTGCAATGAATAATTGGAAGCCCAAGCAAAAAAGGGGCAGAAAATTTCATTCTGCTTCATCATCTCAGCACCTAGGCATCTTTAAGATCTTATGATGAGCTACACATGAAGCGTGTTGGTTGGTGTATGTACTATACAAAGTTAGATGTGATTAAGAACAAATACTATACTGGTTCAAATGCAACACATCCGTACTATAATAACCATATGACTGCTACAGCATTACCCATTTTCTGTTGATTTTCTTATCTATAAAAAAGAAAAACCAGGATTGGAGAAATGGCTCAGGAGTTAATGCCTGTCAAGCAAAAGGATTCTGAGTTTGAATTCCCAGATCCCATGTAAAATGTGAGGCAGAAATGTAATGGCCTGAAAATCCTACCCTAGAAAGTGGAGCCTGGGGAACTCCAGAGAAAAAACAGTAAGGAGAGTGAGAATCCTGGATGATTCCTGAAGACACTTTGAGTTTTCACAGGCACACACATCCGAGTCCCCATTGATATATACAAAGCACACACACACACACACACACACACACACACAAGTATGCTACGAGGGTTAAACTTTAATATTTTAAATAATTTACAATGGTATAAATTTAGAATGGTATAAAGAGTGCATTTATGAATTAAAAATATAATTTCTACCATGAAATGGTATATATTCCTTTATTTGTAGATGATGATATCGTGGATTCTCCATATATTCTTTTTATTGCTACTGGAAGATTTACAAGTATCTTCTGGTTATAAATTCAATAACAGAACACATGGAGTGTGAAAATTAACTCAATCAAGAAATAACCCAATTTACTGTGACACAACTTCATGGTTTCAGTAAAACATTGGTTCTCAAAGACACAAAATTTACCCAAGTAGATGTCATTAAAAAAAAAATGTGATTGATAAGGGAAAGGGTTTGTCATATGCTAGATAAAAGTGAAAGGGTAATCTGTGGACAATGGAAAGATGACAAATCATTTATATCATGTGGTCTGGCATGAAATATTGAGAGTTCATTTTGACTACTCTCAGTCACATTATGATTATTAATGGTCAAGGAACTTTATAAATGCGTTCTAGCACACTTCAGTTGTATTTTCTCAGTATGAATGAGGTATAAGATGAAGAATCACTGTGGAAACGTAGAGAATGATCTCTAAACATGGGCATAATTGCATCAAGCCAGGGATCTGTATTAGTGGAGACCCGTGGTTGCTATCCATTCAGCACCACTATTCTATCAAATAAAACAAAACAAAAAGCTACAGAATCTAACAGAATACATGCTCAATAAATTGTATAGAACAAGTCCATTCCCAAGTGTTTCATCGTCAGAAATGGAGGCAGTGCACAACAGGTAGCCAAGATGGCTTTCTAAAATACCAAGAGAAGTTGAATGCTTTCAAACCTTGCTCTTTTACATCATTCTCACTTTTAGCCTTTTCAGAAAGGCAAAGCAACGTAGACTCTACTGCACTTTGATGGCCGCTGCTAATCTGTACTGATTAATCTCTTGTCTTCATCCACATTGTATCCATGGGTTCTTCCAACTATATGTCCTATGGACTCATATTATGATGCCATATTTAGATTCAAAAGCATCATGTAGGCTGTGTGCCAAGTCAAAAATGTATATATGTATACATTTAAAAGAAAATATATGTATACATTTGAAAGAAAATATATATGTGTACATATAATTTTACATAAAATATATATAATATATATAATAAATATATAAAATATTTATTTTGCATGTAATATTCAGATGGCGTATGATCTCATCAGATAGGGAAGGCCATATAGTCTGGCAGATAGAAAGTAACCATTGTGCAAATGGGAGAGTGAGCCCCCCTCACCGCGGTCTCCTACTTTTGATTCCATTTACCTTTGAATATACTCTTATAATAAGACTCTATTTTAACAGCTTTTTATTTCTGGCCAGGTGGTTACATCCAATACCCATCAGGATGGAGTGAAGGATATTGCAGGAGCAGCAAAACTGAAAAAAAAATCAACAAACCATAATTCAGAACATCAGAGACTATATTTACCACCTGGAACCAGGCCAGCCTAATCTCTCCCCATTCTAAAGCTCAGGGAAATTTGCAGAAGAGGAGGTGGTAAGACTGTAAGAGCACAAGGATGGAGAGGAGTAATGATATGCAAGATACTTCACACAAGTTAGGTCCGAAGCAATCATAATAGGACTTTGCACCTGTGCAACGACCAACACATTATTGACTCCTCAAAGTCTAGCATGGACTAAAGGCACTAGGATCCTTAGAAGCTAGGGATTAACAGCCACAATAGTGTTCCTATACTTATGGAGAACACAAGAAAGAGTTCTAGAAAATGACACTGAGTCCTTACACCTCGTCAGAGAGGAGGGCCCAAAAGAAAGTTTGACATACACATTAAAGAATGCTCCAGGGATGTGGGGGAGGAGGCACTGGGAGATAGGGAAGGAGGGGGGAAGGAAAAGGAAAAGGGAGGAGGGAACTAAGAGGTCCAGGGAGGAGTGGAGGGAGGGAGGGAACCGGTGCACCTATTAAGTTTGTATGAGTGGAAATAAGTAAATTAATTAATTAATTAAAAAAAGAAAAAATATATATATACATTTGAAAGAAAATATATGTGTGTACATATAATTTTATATATTATTTTGCATGTAATATTCAGTCTTATGTATATAATTTGTAATACCATTTACATTAGATAATATTTTATATACAATAAAATTTATACATACTCTATGGCATTATATACAATATATATTTATATTATAATCAACATTTACTAATTCCTAAAATTCTGCTTCTCTAATCAAAGCCTTGCTGATTGAACTCATGAAATATTTGCAGAGGGGATGCCTAATTGAATGAGGGAAATAATTTGATTTTATCAAGTAAGAAACTGATGATGGAGAGTTACTATGAAAAAAAATAACAAATGTATATCAACAGGAAACTTATGATTTAAAAACATGTGTGGATTCACTTGTCCCATAATGCTTCCTTTAATCTGTTCCACTTACACCTGTTGGATAGAATTACTGACTTTGGGTAGATGCATTTTGAGATGATCTTTAGCATTCCATGCAGGTGCAAAGACATGATCCAACTAGCTCCTTTGAACATGGTACATCATGTTAATAGCATGTTAACAGCAATAATAGTATAGGAAAATAAACAACAGGGAATGAGAAACTTGTTAAGGAAAAGCCCAGGGAAGCAGTCACTATCCTCTTGGGATGAAACTAATCTATTTTCTTGCAGAAAGTTTTATTCTGAGCCTAAATCCTCTCTATAAATTTAAATACCTCCCTAACCAGATTCTTATGTCTTTTCTTTGATATGCACATTTACTCTTAAATTATATTCTCCTTTCCTTTAATCAGACTAGACAATGGGAAAATATTCATATAACTACTGTCAAGCTGAATTGGGGGAGATGGGTAGACATTATCAAACTTCTGTTTATAAAACCTCTGCCTAGGTCAAACTAACTTCTTTCCTTCCATTATCTATATTTATTCTGTCCCTTAAATTCCCTTCTCCTACAAGCAAATAATCCATCTTCTGCCCTTGTTAAATATGTATGTCTATATCTATATATTTATGACCTTGTTTATATATATTATATCTGTGATATGTGCTGAAGTTATATGCATCATATATACATGTATATATGTTATGCATATTCCAATTTTATCTCTCTGCTTTCTCCCTCATATCAAGAGTCCTATATTCCAGACACATTCTCATATTACCTAAACCTTGTGGGCTCTTCAAAAAGAGACAGAATCTTCTTTTATGCTATAACACAAATAATACCTCTATCTAAAGCCTCCCAGTTCCCTGGGTGCTTTCACTAACAGTGTCTTTAGTTGTAAAAGATCCACTTCCTCAAAGGCAGGTAACTAACAGTATAATCTTAATCTCTCCAGTATCCAATAGAATCTTTGTATAGTTACTTAGAAAAAATGAGATATCATTGTTTCAACCCAGGAAAACAACATGCAAAAGACAGACTTGTGTATATTGAATGAAAAAAATGGCTATAGAATGCTATTATTTTTTGCTTACATTTGTTTATGTATTTAGCTTGAGTGTATATGTGTCATAGAGAATGCGTGGAGAGAACAACCTGGGAGTTTGTTCATTCTTCCCACTTTGGGTTGAAGAAATCAAAGTCAGGTTCTTAGCCTTGGTGGCTAGGATCAGTGGTAACACTGAGCTGTCTTGTAAGTCCCACAATGCGATTATTTTGATGTCTACAACAACCAAGTTCATAAAACTGATATCACTGTATAACAAATGTGACTGTATAACAAAATTGTTTTTACAGAATAAATAGACACTTATTTTACACACACCCATACATGCACATATACTTAACTGAGACACGGTAACCAGGTAACTATGACATGGGACATCATTTTGGCCTCTCCTATTAAATTGCTATCTCTCTGCTTGTTCTATACTCTTATGATTCAGCTTTACAAGCTGATCCAGTGGGTCCCGGCCAAATTTCTAGCACAACCGATGAAACAGTGTTCACTGTTTACATTAACAAAGCACAGGGACATACAGGGAAGGCCCGCAAAGGATTAGTTTTCTACTGATAGCAGAAGCACAGAGTGTAGAAGCAGTATCCTGATTCCTCCTGCAGTGCATTCTCCCAAGCAAGAATGAAGCACAGTGCATTTTGGTTTTGTTCATGTGTTCATGAACTTATGTGTTCATGACTTTTTGCTATGCCTGTTTCTGTTGCTCTGAATGCTTCTTTATTATCCAACATCTTAGGGCAAATGCTATAATCTTATCTTCAGCTCAGCCGTGTTATCCAGTACTGTTGACTATAATTTCAGTCATAAACAAATGAAGCCGCCTTCTATTCCCTGAAAGCCTAAATTTAAATGAGTTACTCATAAGTCTTTTCGATAATTCGCTCCCATCTACCACCACTTTCTCCTTGTAACCACCCCCAAGCTGGCACAGCCCTGATGCAAACAAAAAGCAGATGAAGTGTACACACAAAGTAGACCTCTTTCCAGACAATCCTGGTTGTTTCACTCCTCGTCTACAACACTCTGGCACCATCTGAAATTTCAGTTACATGTCTACAAAGAATGTTTCAGAGTCATCTGGAATCGGTACTCAATAACCCAGCACCAAAACAGTAAAAGTTCAGTCAGCTACGTAATGAACTCATCCAAAATGCCTTAGCGGTTCTGTGTGCTCATCAGTAAGAGCTACAAAGCTCTTTTAGGGCAAGTTCATTGAGTTGCCTTCATCAGCAGGAGTCTTTTATAACAGATCTTGTTTACTGGAGTTATGTTATATTGTTTACCAAAGCAGAGACAGAATATTCTCAAAGATCCACTGCTTAGACCAGTCTCAGAGACATGAAATTATTAAATTATTATTATAAAAAATAAAATTATAACTATAAACTTTTGAAGGAATAAACATTTCCTTGTGGCATAGCCAACTAATTAATTGAACATTAACCACACCTAAGAAATCTGTCTCATAAAAACCACCTTGTAATATCTCATGTTCCCATTAAAAAGTATCACTTCCCAAAGAGAAAGAGAAATGCATACATCAATATTATCCTAATACAAAGCACCATAGAGATACATAAAATATAGCATGAGGAATTCAAATTTTTCCAGTCTTATGATTTTTCTTCAAACATATGTCAAGATTGAATCTTGGGACAAAAATGGTGCGATTTATTCTTGGATTACAAACATATTGTTAAAATTGTTTATCAGTTAAATTTTTTATTATTATTTATTCAACTGTGCACATGTGCATGTGTATGTGTGCACGCGCGTGTGTGTCTGTGTGTATATGTAGAACCACGGACAAATTCGCGAACCACCATGGACACCTCCCCCTCCTTCTGCCCTGGGATTCACAGGCTCCGCCCTACCAGGACCAGAAGCGCAGGCTGCCCCCGCTTCCGCCTGGCGTCTATACGTGGGATCTGGGATCCGAACTCAGGACCTTCCACCTGCAAGGCGGAGGCTTAACCCCTGAGCCACCTCTCCAGCCCTGTTTATCAGTTAAATAACTCATTTTTCCTTACTCACTAATCAAAAGTGTTGAGAGAAATAATGATCTTGCCCAATGGTGCCCAACGAGCTATGCATATATGGTGACACTCACTGCTTCTTGAACATTACTTTTACATAATGAAGAGACACTAATCAGCTAGCTGATTATGCATGGGAGCAAATAATAACGGCACCATCCGAATGATCTTCTGATGATGGCAAAAGTCAGAGTGAAAAGAACCTCTTAGTGTCCATAAATGTTTTGAACCTTAAAAACATGTCAAGAACAACAGAAGCATGCCATAGATAAGGCTAGCCTCTTCTCACTTTCCTGAAGGAAGTTAAGTCACTCTATGTGATAACCCTGTTTTGCATTATCCTGTCACTACCCAATGATCTTGTCTTTAATTATGGCGAGATTCACCTTTTCATGCCCAATTCAGGGATGGGGCCCAGTCATAGTCATTCTTGGTCTTGAACTGCTAGATTTGTAGGATTTGGTTAATAATTATAAGTGTCATAAGAATATGCTTCAAATTTCAAATAGTCCCTTGAGAAGATCTTAAATTTGAAACCATGATGATATCCCTGGAACAATTCCAATGTAGAATTATTGGGAAATCTAATTTAGGAATATTTCTTATCTCAGGTAATTGTCTTTTTAACTTTTTCTGCACTTTTGGCAAGTTTTAGGTCTATTTTTAGGAGGATGTGTGTGAAGTCCAAGTATTTGGAAAAAGTTTTGTTCAAGTGAAATGCCTTTACTAAAATATTATCCATATTTTGTACAGAATCCTTGATTTAAGGATTTTCCCCCATTATCCAGAATTCTATTCTGCAAGTTATCCTTATTGTGACTTTCTTATTACATCTAGATTTTCACTTCAATATCACCACTGAATGATATCTTCTTCGATAAGCTTTTCTATGAACACCAACCTATGGTAAGCTACTTTGAAGACAGCACCCCACTTCCTGGCACGCCATCTTTGCATCCCTTCTCTTGAGGGCTGTCCTAAATGGCACATTGGGGGATTATCATCTTCATGATTCTAGGGAGAAAGGATGCCACTTCCTTGCCCTGCCATCTCATTTGCTCTCCACAATAAAATTCTACCGCCATGTTCTCTGTTAACCCACTGGGAAATTCATGTGGTCAGGAAAGGCTCTCGCTAAAGAAGAGAGAGAACAGATGCACAGAAGCAGTTCAGCTATTCACCTGATCAGGAAGGAGCCAGCTAAACCACAGATCGGGGGGGGGGGAACCTTGTCAGAGGACCCTCTGGGGGAAGCTGGCTTCATTATATTAGAGACCTTAACCCACAGAATCTGTAAATGTTTGCTATTCTTAGCCACTACATTTTGATATCATTAGGTGCAGAGTAAAGGAAAAGGAATACAGTATTCCCACCCCTCTGTTGCTTCTGCATGACCCCTTTGCCAGTTTTACTTCTTTCTTTCGCCTTTTATCATTTTTGATCATGTTGACAAGGAATGTATGTATTCTCATCCCTCACAGACCACTCCCTCTTCTTCCCCATTCTACTCCATAAGTTCTTCCCTCCAGCTAATCTGCCTCCCTCTCCCACTCTCCATGTGTCTCTGCATGTACGATCGACTAAGTCCCATCAGAACACCTGTGCTGACCTGAAGCATTCAGGCAGACTGTGTGGCACAAAGGGCTCAGGTGTGGATACACCATCGAGTAAAGAAGTGTCTACCTGTCCTGTCTAGCACCAGAGCCATGGAATCTGTCAGGCTGGCATCTTTACAGCATCCCCCAATGATACTAAAACTTAAGACTCTTGAAGGTAGAGCTTTCTGTCTTTTCTATTTTTATTAATAACCCTTAATATCTGATCAAAGCCTGGCACAGCATGGAAAATTGATAAATATTTATTGACTCTTGTAAATTGTTATGTTATTCCAGGACAAATCAATTTCTCCTTCGAGAACCATTCATTACTCAAGTCAGTAGTGTCATTGTAACAACAATCTGCCACCCAGTCCTCACATTTAAAGACCTTTTTTGTCATTTAATCAATATGTGTCAGGAGAATCCATCCATTAACAAACTGGTAGAAAAAAAACCTGTATATTACTTACTACATTACAAACTGAAGCAGAGAAATAATCCATTTTGTTAATGTCTGGGCCTTACAGTACAAAAAAAAATTGAGAATGTGTTGAATAAAAGTATCTAAATTATGTTGATTTTCTGGACATGATAGAGCTGTCCACAGGTCTGCTGAGAAAGGAATATTCCTTACTTGTCAGACCAACATGTCTGGTCAAGTATACACCAAAGGATGTCAATTTCTTTAACCAGTTCTCTCCATCTTATTCTTCTGCCCAGAAACTATTCTCATCCACCATAGGCTGTGCCCTATTCATAAATCAGACAACTTCCTGTAGGGCTCAACTTAACTACCAGTTCTTCAAAACTGTGCCCAGAATGCAAGCCTACAGCTGTCAAGTTGATACTGTGGCAATTCATAATGACATCTATGCAGTAACAAGTGTTAGAGATCTTGATGAAGTCTTCGTCTTTTGCCTCAGCTCAAGAACTCTTAGGACCAGAACAATAAGAAAGTTGGGTACTGAATAGTGCTGGAAAATACATACCTTTTGATAATCCATCATGATTGAACTTGCATCTTAGGTTCAAAGAAGTTGTGTGACTTCTCCAAGATTACACAGTCAGAAAGCAGAACTGAAATCTTGTGTATAAAATGAACTGAACGTTGACAGTATAGATCCTTTAGGAGGATGATCCTGAAGTACAGTAATTATGTTTCTAGATCACAGGAAATATTTCAAGTACTTTTATTCCATCCTTTCCATAGAAATATCTGTGCTCTATATGCCCTGAGAAATCACAAAGTTTTCGACCCACTCTTTCTAAAATTAGGTTTGTGAACACTTTCCCTAGCTCTGGGAAGTAACACTGGACACTTGAGTGGAGACTTCTGTGGGACAAATTCAGCAGTGTGCAAGCTGTGGGTTTTACGAATGGAACAAAGAAAATAGGGATTGTTTAAATGTCAGATGTTTGCTTTAGAAATTCATTATATGCCTGTCATTTTCCCCAAACTGTGTGCTAGCCAGTTTCTAAATTTCAATTAATTTACATTCAGGTCTTAACTTGCACTTAACCATGCATGATGGAAGGAGCATATTTTTCAATGTCCTTGAAGATTGTTTTTTTATTTCCTAAGTCAAACTCCTCTTTTAGAAAATGCATAAAGCTAACACACTGAGGGGCCTTTCCATTTTTATATTCCAGTTCAAATGCTCTCATGTTCTTGTTTTCTGTGAGACTAAAATCTCGAATATATCACAATTGTCATTCTGAAAGTAAGCTTAAATAACATGATAGCCATCAGTCAAGTACTAGGCTCTGTCTTTCCTTTGTGGTTTTCTCCTACCACTGTCCCCCAACTTGCTCTTTCTGATTTGAATCAAACTCTGAGCCTTGTTATTTTTAAGCTCTCTTGGTTTAATATTAGAAGTCTCTTGGATGCATTGTACAAAAACAGCTGTGATTTAGATACTTCAGGTTATTTTCATTGGTTAAAATTGGATCAAGAGAGCAACTGGCTTGCAGTTTCTCAAAGTACACCAATTAAGAAACATTGGTGTATTCTTTTCTTTTCCCTCCATTGTAATGGGCCCTCAGTTCAGAAAAGCCAGTACAGTGCTAGTTCTCTCTCTCTCTCTCTCTCTCTCTCTCTCTCTCTCTCTTCTCTCTCTCTTTCTTTCTCTTTTTCTCTTTCTCTCTCTCTTTCTTCTGTTATGGAAGTATAATTCACATGAGTAAAGTCATCTGACTTACAGGAAAGATCTTGTTTATCACCTTTAAATTGACCAACAGTAGTTCAATTACAAAGGTCATAATTCATGGTATTCACAAAACAGATTTGTAAGTCCATGCTTTTCTCAATCGGTTCTCCAGGGCAACATCCCAAAGACTCTAGCAGACTAAAAACAAACAAACAAATAAAGGAACAAATGGAAAAGCCTTGGATGAAGTAAGGCGAAGACATTAGGAGAAAAGTTCTCATGTGCAATTCATGTTAAAACAAGTCTACAGAAGCAGGTACTTCCTGTCCCTCATATCACCATAGATTCTAAGAGAAAATTAAACTAACATTCTTCAAGTTTTGGGTAACTTTGAAGTACATAGTTCTGATGTTTAAAATTATGTGTGTGTGTAGCACATTTTTATAGACCAAATGATCTGATTTTGAAAGAAATCATAGAATTTTCTGTGTAGGATGAATCTGAAACCACTGATTATCTCTCTCTCTCTCTCTCTCTATCTATCTATCTATCTATCTGTCTGTCTGTCTGTGTATCTATCTATCTATCTATCTATCTATCTACCTATCTATCTATGATTGATCTGTCTGTCTTCTTGTCTTTCTGTCTATCTCCCACTCTGTAAACACCAATCTGACCCAATACTTCAGGAAAAAGCACTCATTAACTCTCCTATTCAAAACATTTGGACAAGAGCTTAAATCATTTTAATTGTATTTAATTCAACATCAATATTTACATTAATGGGCATGAGGTTTTGAAGTTCCCTCAGCCAATAACAAAGACCGGTAAAAGTAACCATCAATTTAGCAAACGATACACAGTAACAAAATGGAGCAAAGCTTACCTTTGTCCACTCTCCCCACTGAAACAAGAGTACGGGGTGCTCAGCTGGGCAATGGCTAAGAAGGATTTTTTAGTTAATAATAAAGGAAAGGAAAGCCTTAGATACCAAGAACCCAGGTTAACCATTGACACTGGTTTGTTCCTACGGTTCCACCTGGAAATGTACACAAGTAGCCCCTGGCATCTTATAAAGCAGGCGATAGCTGGTCAGCTGAGACGGCAATGACTTCACTACTCCTCCAGCTCTGAAGGTCACTGGAGTATGCGCTGACAAGCTATCCCTTAGTCAGGGAAACAGAGGAGGAAGAGATCTCCAGCCAGAACTATGCTCAACTGTGCCAGTAAATGACTTGAGTGTTTGGAAGTAATCTGTTGAAGTGCTTGTGCCCATTTTAAAACAATGAGACAGGGCTCTTCTCAGCAGAACTCCTTGGCTACGTGGGATTAATGCCAACGAAAGCAGACAGGAAGGCCAGAAATACCTCTACTTAACATGTCCCCAAAGATTACTTACCCTGGATGGTCTTATGGAAAGTTAGCTCTGGTAAAGTAGCTGTCTTAGGATGGGGCAGGAGAATGGTCTTTTTCTCCAAGCCTGAGAATAAAAGCTTGAGAGTGGGGTGGTGAATAAAGTGTAGACACTGTAAAAGTCCCAAATGTACCCTGAACATTCTCTGTACTTACTCTGCTTGTTGGTGGTACCTAGGGGGCTGAGTAAAATACGAAGGTGACCCACCAGAAGGCAGATCACTGAGTGATAATGAAGCAGGTGGGTTTAAAAAATCTAGAGGAATGTGAAGGCAACCATGAGGAACTAAAAACATAACAAATTCAAACTCTTTAGAACTTGGGAGAGTTGTGTCCAGGAAAACCCAGAGGGGTTATTTTGCTGCCTAGCAACTTGTTTTTTTTTTTCTTACTTCAACAAGTTTAGATAGGCAGAGGGACTAAAAAACTGCTCCAGCATGGTGTATCCCACAAATGTTAAGCTCTGAGTTTGCCGCTCTTTGGGGTTGTTTGGTTTCGCATTCTACTCCTAAAAGTGTGCATGCTTGAGAAAGCAAGAGTAGACTTCGGTGTTGGCTTCTGCTTAACTTTCCTGTATCTTTGCTTCCTCATTTGTAGAGTGGGGGTGACTTTAGCAATGACAGATAACAGAAACAGAAACGCCTACCCAAGTAGATAATTGTGGTTCCAGACTGTGAGCTAAGACGGAGGTCTTGACATTCTAATACAAACAAAGGCTTTGCCACCTGTCACCTAATACCTGCAGAAGGATCTGAGACTTCCAAGACATTGAACTTTGCAGTCAGTCATAAATGCCTGGGAATACGTAGACCCAGAGCTTACTTCTCTGCCTAGGTAGCTACAAGCTGAATAAGTGTCTTTATTTCTGTAATAACTGAAACAACTTTTATGATAACAGAAGTCTGTCTTCAGTGCTCAGTGAGTACCCTTATTTACACTGTCTGTCTACATGCTGAATTTCCTTTATGTTTCATCTTGGAGGATTTTTGTGTGTTTATGTATATGTGGATTCATATGTTGCATGCATGTATGTGCACTGAAATCACTTTTTCAGGTTACTTCATTCATTTGTCTATCTATCTATCTATCTATCTATCTATCTATCTATCTATCTATCATCTAGCTAGGTAACAGTTTCTTTCACTGACCTGTAACTCACCAAGTAATCTAACCTGACACTTCCTTGAATCCCAGGACTTTGCCTAGTTCTACCTCTCCAGTGCTAGAATTGCCATGCCTAGCTTTTTATAAATGCGCTTCCTGGGTATTGAACTCAGTTCCTCATACTTGCATGGTTAAGCACTTTACCAAACTGAGCCATCTCAACAAACCCTCAAAACATTAAGAAATGGGCTGGAGAGGTGGCTTAGAGATTAAGACTCTGTTTCACAAGTAGAAGGTCCTCAATTTGGATCCCAAGTCCCACGTAAAAAAAAATGCCAGGCAGAAACTGACAGAAGCATCTATGTCCATCCCAGAGTGAAGCAAAAAGTAGGAAGAAGCAATCCAGGATAATTCTGGAAGTTACCCTTGGTCCTCCACAGGGACACACAGTGCCCTTTGTTATACACACACACACACACACACACACACACACACACAATAAATCAATAAAATATTTTTTAAAAAGATTAAGAAAGTACAAGGACATTGTGACCCACTGAGCTTGGGAGAAGCCATTTAGAAAAAGTAGCAATGGTCGTGTGAGCATGTGGGTCAGATTGGGTGTCCGTAGCCCATGTAGACAAGACCAGGCAAAAGGGGAAATCAGACAGTTTCCTGATTCCAACTGAGTCTTACCAGTTTGAAGCAGATTCTGGGAGGATCAGAAATACACATGCTCATGCAGAGGTAGGAAAATGCTTTCTGGAGCCACTTGGTATCAGAATAGGCTTTCTGGTTGTGCCATTGTGCCCTTTCATCTAATATCACCAAACAAGAATTTATTCAGTGTCGACTTTGTTCACCTGAAGCAGAAAGGATAACAGAGGCAAATGGAAGGACAAAGTTTGTTTCGATATTTTGTAAATTACAAGATTAGAAAGAATTCATGATTTCTCATAGAGTGCAAGAACTTTTTTTTTCCATCTTCTGTTCTTATAACTCTTTGGTGCTGTTGTGATATGGGGAGATTTGCTATTTAAGGGGGCTTCTTACAACATGGGGTTACAATGTGATTACTGCAGCCCTGGAATAAGCAAGCTGTAACCTTACATGGTTATCATGAGAAAGTAAAAATGCTTGAGTAGACTAAGAATTCTTGGGGGACATGTGGAACTAAGAATGTTCAAATAAGATAAAAGAAAAAAGAGAATATTTGGTGATGTTGACATGATATGAAATTCATAACGTTATGATATGTGTTTAGGTAAAGTTGATTGGAACTTAACCAGGCTCATTCATTTCATATTGTCAATAATAGCAGAATTTAAGCTATGATGACAGATTTAGGGGATCACCAAGGCCCTTAAAGTTGGGAAAACAGAATCTACCCTTAAAGTAAAATGATTCCCCACCTTCAGAACAGCTGAGTCAATACAACTCACTGTTCTCCAGGGGCACAGTGACTCTTCTTTGATTAATGATTAATGTCATTAATGTCTCTGATTAGTGTCATCTAATTCAGCTGCATCTGTGACATCAAATCTTACTGTTTTAAGTTAGATTTTAACAGTCTGTAGAAGGTCACATGATCAAGCCTGGAGACTTTTCTTACGTTAGTGGTGGAATCATCCAGAGATAGGACTTCCTCAGAAGAAAGTTAGGTGACTGGGGTCATACCCTAAAAGGAGATGATGAATCCCTATTGTCTGTCCTTTCTCTGTTTGCTTACTGGCCACCACAAAGAGAGCAGCTTTGCCCCACAAACATTTCCATCATACCGTTCCCCCTCTTTGCAACTGACTATCTGACACTTGAAGCAAAAATGGATTTTCTCTCTTTAAGTTGAATTATCTCATACATATCACAGCAACAGAAAGCCAATTGATGGGACTTTTCCTGGAAATTCATTCTGCTAATTCCTTTCCTACTGACCATGAGTATTAATTAAGTTGCTATTTTTCAGTGATAAAGACACATGAAATGGTTTCCTTTTATTGTGTGTATGCGTGTGTGTGTGTGTGTGTGTGTGTGTATGTTTTATGTGTGGGTAAGTGTGTACATGTGTATGTGGTGTGTATGTATAAAAGTGTGCTTGAGTGCATGTGCCTTTCAAAGCACAAGAGTGATATCAGGAATCATCCTGTATTGTTCTTTCCAACAAAAAAACTTACCGTTTTTATTTTGGAGTTTCCCAGGCCCTACTTTCCAGGGCAGGAATTATAGACCACTCCAATATAAGCCCAGCATTATTGTGTAGGATCTAGATATCCAAATTCATGTCCTTTTGCTTGTGAGGAAAATGTCTTGACTATTGAGCCGTGTCCCCAACCCCACCAAAAATAAACTTTCAAAAATACTATTCCTTTTAATTTTCATTTTTTATATTTAATTGGTACATTTTTTATTTCTTTCACCAAGTTTTGAATACCATCAGGTAGTGGTTCATAGAAACTTATACATCTTTGAAAGTAAGAAAGTATCAAGGAGAAAGTTAGGGCAAAATATGGTTAATGGATATCAAGGAACTGAAGTTTTTCTGAGTTAAGCAAGCCTATCAAGTGTAGGGGAGGAAACAGTTATTTATTTACTCTCCTGACTCTTTGCCAGGCTCTAGTGAGCCACTCTGTTATTCCACTTCTCTGGAAGCCTCAGTCCCTCATACCACAGATGTTTCCATCCTCCGTCATAGTAAGTTGACATGCAGTGTTGATCTTTGCTGTTATTCTTTTCACACTTGGAAGTTTCCCTTTTGAGTGTCTCATTTCCACTGAGGGGCTATATGTGCTTTGTTATGTCCCAAGGTCTCTGAAAGAGAGATGGTGAGAAGCCACAGAGAAAGGGAAAAATATCTAACTTGAATTTGTTTTCCTTCAAAGAGCAATCTCCTCCTGCCTTTCATCAGATGGTGTGCTATCCTTTAGCAACTCATACAAGATGATGGAATCCCTGCAGTGTTTGAAGACTTTGATTGGTTGAATCATGCATATCAGTTGGGCATCACTGTGAACATATACCTGACAAAGTGACTTACAGAAGGAGGGATTCCTTATGTCTCAAAGTTTGAGGGACACGGTTGATCTTGGGGGAAGGAAGGCAACAAGGAGTGGAAAGCTTGAGCTTGGATACCTCACCTCCTTATGCCTTAGAAGACCAGGAAACAGGTAAGACAGGTAAACCTCAAGGTTTACCACCTCATAACTCAGGTCTCATACCCTCATAGGTAGACCCTATCTCTCAAAGGCCCACCAACCCCCCCAAAACAACACCACCAGCTGAGGACCAAGCATTCAAACACACAAATTTGTAGGGGACATCTTACAACTGAACTCTTCCTAGGGGATAACAAGAGAGAACCTTTACCAGGGATGAAATTAAAATGTCTAACAAATATCTCAAAAAATGCTCCACTTCTTTAGCCATCAGGGAAATGCAAATCAAAACTTCCCTGAGATATCATCTCACCCCGGTCAGGATGGCAAAAATCCACAATACAAACAACAACAAATGTTGGAGAGGATGTGGAGAGAGGGGAAGTCTCCTACCTTGCTGGTGGGAATGCAGGCTCATACAGCCACTCTGGCGAGCCATCTGGAGATTCTTAAAGAAACTAAAGATTGAAATGCCATATGACCCTGCTATTCCACTTTTGGGAATAACCCTCCATGCAGCAGAGGTTCACCTCAATAGCACAAGCATGACCATGTTCATAACAGCACTGTTTACAATAGCAAAGTCATGGAATCAACCCAAATGTCCAACAGTTGACTAGTGGATAAGAAAAATGTGGTACATCTATACAATGGAGTACTACTCAGCCATCAAAGATAATGAATAACTGGAATTTGTCAGGAAATGGATGTCATTAGAAACAATTATATAAAGTGAAGTATCCCAGACCCAGAAAATTAAGCGCCATATGTACTCCCTAATAGGTGGCTCCTAGTACCAAACCCACCCAGCCCACCTTGAGACATTCAAAGATAAATCTACGTAATACCTACAGTAATTCCAAGGATTATGAACAGGAGGGATGGGGTTGGAGGGCCACACCAGACACAAGGAGAGAGGGGACCATGTTACAGCAGAGAAAATAGGCCTCCATCAAGGACTGCAAGTAAGTAATGAGGCACCTGGTTAAGTTCTCAGACGTTCCTTCCTGATCATTTACAACTGAGGGGGTATGATCTCACCAGAAGGGGAGGGCATATGGTCTGGCAGATAAAAAGTAACCATTTTGTAAATGGGTGATTGACTCCTCCCTCACTGTGGTTTCCTACTTTTATTACATCTACCCTTGAATGTGCTCTTATAACAAGACTCCAGTTAACAGCTTTTTGTCTCTGGCCAGGGGGTGACATACAATGCCCATCAGGATGGAGTGAAGGGCATTGCAGGAGCAGCAAAACTGCAAAAGAAAGTCAACAAACCACAATCCAGAACTTCAGAGAATCTATATCAACCACTTAGAACTAGGCCAGACTAATTTCTCCCCATCCTGAAGCTCAGGAAAATTTGCGGAAGAGGGGGCGGTAAGAGTGTAAGAGTAAAAGGATGGGAGGAGCAATGATTTGCAAGATATTCCACACAAGTTAGGGCCGAAGCAATCATAATTGGACTTTGCATGCCCTGCACAATGTCCAACATATGATTGACCTCACAAAGTCTAGCATCTGCTAAAGGCACCAAGATCCTTGGAGACAAGGGATTGACAGCCACAGTAGTGTTCCTATGCTTAAGGGGAGCACAGGAAAGGGTTCAGGGAAATACAACTGGGTCCTTGTACGTAATTGGAGAGGAGGGCCCAGAGGAAAGTCTGGCATGCACATTAAAGGACTCTCTGGGGATTAGGGGGAGAGACACTAGGGGATGGGGAGGGAGCGGTGAGGGGAGGGGGAGCAGGGGGTTCAGGGGGAGGAGAAAGGAGGGAGGGAAGTGGTGTACCTATTAAGTTTGTATGAGCAGAAATAATAATAAAAAATATTTTTAAAAGTTATCAACACACACACACACAAAAAAAAAATCTCTCCCAAATTTTAAAAGCATATGTTTGGTATAGCTAATGTGACCAAGGTATCTTCATTTTTATTATTGGAGGTTGACAATTTCTTGCCTGTAGAGAAGTCCTGTGATCATAGATCATAGTCACCTCCCATATAATCTGATTTCTTCTCCCATTTCTGCTGACTTGCTTCTTGTTCCCAAATTCTTCCCCAACCTACTTTCATGCCTTTGTGTGAGTTTGTGGGGTGTGTGTGTGTGTGTGTGTGTGTGTGTGTGTGTGTGTGTGTAGCTCTTGCGCAGGTAGACACAGCTGTTGTGTGTGCATGATTACCAGTCTTCGCGGTATGCTTAGAATTCAGCGTCTCACAGCACCCCTCCCCCAGCTTCCAGCTCATAACACTCTTTCTGTGGTGTTCCCCAAGCTTTGGAAGCTGTGACACAGGCGGCCTGCTCAGAGCTGAGCAGCCACTTATTACCGCAGATGCCCTCAAGTCAAAGACTCACAGGTTGGTTTATATTCATACTGTATGTGTCTGTAACAAGGGAAGATGCTCAGACAACTATTTGGATATTTTAGACTTGAGCCTTTAGCCGACTTCACTGCCCTACCGCTTCTTCCATTAGGTACCATATGAAGGACATTAAGTTGCCTGCATCACTTTCTCTATGCTTTACTTTTTTTTAGATGGATCTATGATACTTTCCTGTGGATTTTTTTATGCCCTTCTGTTGCCGCTTCAGACTACAGGAATGAATTGCGAAAGGGAAAGACCTTGTTGCCTAACTCCCTTCCAAGAAATTTTTTTTTCTAACGCTTTCCTTTCTCCAAAATAAGAATTAAAAGTGATATTTCTTTTGACAGCTGGTAACTAATCCCACTTTAGCAGGAAGGAGAGCAGGAAGCCAAGCAAAGGAATTTTCCATTCCTGTCTCTTTCAATTTTTTTCCACATCAGGTACTTTTCAAAATCTAGACATTTCCAGTGAGTCTGTATGTCTTCTTGTTTTGTCTACCAGAGCCACGTGTTCTTTAACTTCTCCTGTGCTGAGGAGAACCTGACAGTGCCTCTGTTTGTATTTGACGAGGGAGAACTTGAGAAGGTTTGAATCTCCAAGGGGAAGCTAACTGAAACTCAATGTCTCTGCTTATACTAATGGGAGTCACCCCCCCTTGTAAAGATAAAGTTCACACAGCTAGGCCCTTAGACCACAGATCAAAGTGTCTTCTATGGCAACCAGAATGCCAACTCTAGCTTTTGCGACAAGTCTAACTCAAAAGTTTTCTGTCTGCCTCCATCTTACCCTGTCTTTATACATTACTTTCTTTTCACAACATTTGCTAAATGGTTCTGTTTATTTCTCTGGGCTTTGGGACCATCAAAATACTAACAATAAGATATAGAAGAAAAATGAAAAGGATCACCTTGAATTGTTTTGTCCAAGGATCGATATAATCCAATAATTTATTTCTTTTGGTTCTGTGTAAATGGTGTGTTTATGTGGTATATGTGAGTGTGTGTGTGTGTGTGTGTGTGTGTGTGTGTGTGTGTGCATGTGTGTGTGTGTGTGTGTGTGTGTCTCAGAGGGCACTGTGTGTCCCAGTGGAGGACAAAGGGTGACTTCGGGAATCATCCTGGATTACTTCTACCTCCTTTTTGCTTCTCTCTGGGATTTCCCAGGCTCTGCCCACCAGGACTGGAAGTGCAGGCTGTTTCTGCCTAGTGTTTTTACGTGAGACCTGGGATCCAAACTCAGGACCTTCTGCTTGTGGAGAAGAGTCTTAACCACTTAACTCTCCAGCCATGTTCTCAGCATTTCTATGTACAAAACAGAATAAACAGGAAAAGTCCTGAGTTGATTACTCTCATTCTTATCTTCAAGGTTACTGATACTGCACTGTGGTCCTAAAAAAAAAAAATCATTTACACCATTCCTGCTAAGGCTTAGGGAACAAGAAGGAAGAGAAGGAGCACAGATAGGTAGAAGGGCTGTAGATGTCATGTGGGCTAAACACAGCCATTGTAACCAGAAAGTCATAGCAGCTATGGTGCCCTCCCTGGGTGTGCATAAGAATAAGCATGGATATGGGAGGAGCTCAGAGTGCTCTACCCCCCACTGCTATTAATAGATTCTGGGAGAGCGTCATCTCCTTTGGTCCTGTACTCCATGGTAAAGCCATCAGATCCACTACATAGATCCAATCTCTGTATTTCACTTTGTCTCACAGCAATACCACCCAATACCAATTTCTGTAGTAGTCACTCTAGTTTCACACTACCATATTAGCAAAGAAATGAGTGTTTAATGGCTTATGGTTCCGTAGAGGATGAAGTTCACTATAGTGGAAATCACATAGTAGAAATCATGGCTGAAGGGAGAAGCCAGAGACCAGTTCAGGAAACAGCAGACATTACCAAGACAGTGCAAAAGAACAAACTGAGAAGATGCATGGCAGACTATCAAACCTTAAGATCTGGCCCCTCTGATATACCTTCCCCCAACCAGGCTCTACCTCTTAAAGGTTCTACAGCTTTCCCAAACATTAATACCAGCTAAAAATAAGAACCCATATGTCTGTGGGGGAGAACTCACATTCAAACCGTGACACAATCCAACGCTCAAATACATGGTCCTGGTCATATTCCATGAGTCACAAAACAAAGTCATAAGTCTAGGAAAGAGATTGGTAGAGAATGTGGGGTGGGGTAGGAGGGTGGTAGGAATTAGAAGGAAGTAAGAGAAGATAAGGGATATGGTAAATAAAATATAACATACACATGTATGAAGTTTTCAAAATTAATTAAAAAAGAAAAAGTATACATCTAGCCAGAATGAAATGCATGAGGTTCCTTTGAGATTTTGCTGGCTCTGAAATTGTGTATCAGACTGTTTTTTTTTTTTTATTAAAAATTTAATTATACATTTTAAAAATTTTTTACCAGTTCCCTCCCTCCCCCCTCTTCCTCCTCCCCTTCCCCCAGTGCCTCCCCCCCAATTCCCAGAGAGTCCTTTATTGTGTGTGCCTAACTCTCCACTGTGTCCTCCTCTCCGATGACATATAAGGACCCAGTGGCATTTCCATAAGCCCTTTCTCTTGTTCCCCTTAAGCATAAGATCACTACTATGGCTGTCAATCCCTTGCCTCCAGGGGTCTCGGTGCCCTTATCAGATGCTAGACTTTATGAGGGCAACAGTGCGCTGGACATTGCAGACTGTTTTGAGATTTGCTTTTTATTCTTTTATTGACTTCAACAAACTGAAGAGCAACATTTCTGTATTTGTATTACCCACTGTTTCACTATCTTATAAGCTATCATCCATGTTAGGAAGTGAAATATTTGACATTTTAACTATTATATATGATTTATACATATTACAGAGTAATAGCTCAAATGTAATTTAGTGTGTGGGCAAACCACTGCATACAAGCATTGTAGAATGCTTACTTTGTATTCATGATTTCCATGAACATAATCTATGTGTTTAAAAAAACACATTCACTTAAGCATTTCAAAAGGAGTACTATGTTCCTTTTGTCCATCTCCCAAAATACAGATATATAGACTCAGACACAGGCACAGACACACACACACACACACACACACACACACACACACACACACACACAAATAGTATTTCAGGAAATATCCATACTGTAATTGGGTGAAACAGAGATAAGTTACAGGCATTTTTAATTTACATTAAATTTTCTCAAACGTTTAATCATTAAAGTGGTAGAAAATCAGGCTACTAAGTTCATCAAAATGTGCTTCATATTATGTTCTTCTTAACAAATATAGAAGTATTTAGATTTCTGTAAACAAAATACAAGTATTAATATTATTTCTTTTTATTAGTGATGTTTAACAGTCCTAAGAATATACAACATGCTATCTCATACTAATCCAACCCACTAATATTGCTACTTCTTCTTCAAAATATTTAAAAAATAAGTTGATTGAAAGTTAAAAAAATCCAATCTCTATTATAGATTGTAAATATTAAAATCACTTCTTTGATGAGTGTCTAAGTGTACCTCAGATATTGTGTATGCTTTAGTAGCTTTATAGAGCATCTTTTAATTTTTTTCAATTTTATTTATGAACAAGAGAAAGCAGACGCACGTGTGCCATGGTCCATATGTGGAGGTCAGAGGACAATTTTTGGAAGTCTTCTCTCTTATTCCACAATTTGGGCTTTAGGCGCGTCCCAGTTTCTCTTTCTTCTGCTGTAAGACGACAATCAACTTAAGGAGGAAAGAGGAGCTTCATTTGACTTATGGTTCCAGATTGGGGATACCATCCATCACAGTACAAATGATAATCATATTATTTATCTACAAAACATTTTTCCAAAGTTCATTGTGGATATTATTTCATTACAGTTAGTGCATTTAGAATGAGGTTTAAATAAAATTCTTTTTCGCCTCTCTTTCTTTAAACTGACATCTTCATGGAGTGAGGGTTGGGAGAAGGAGAAAAAAGGCTGCAGTGTGTATAAGCAAGAATGTGTGTGTATGTGTGTGTGTGTGTGTGTGTGTGTCTACAGTGGGCATACTCTACCTGAAGAGCTAAGAAAATAACATTGCTGTTGGTTAAAGTAGCAGAACCTTCTTGAGCAGATGATCCAGTTGAAAGTATGCAATGGGACTGGGAGAAATGCAGTCCTAATTCCCAAGGCCCATACAGCTTTCTTTGCTTACCCACAGAGCAAAACGTCATACATTGTTCAACAATCTTCCCCTTGATCCAAATTTCACAGAATGGGACTTAACGAAAGAATACAGAGAGTTCCCCCACGTACGTATTGAATAGTAGTTCATTTTTCACTCATCAGATAACCTTACCCAGTGACTCGGGTAACCCAACTTCACTTCCCCATAGCCTCGAAGAAAAGGCCAGTTCATTCCATTAGGAAATCAGTGACTTGAATCGTAATGAAAAACCATGAAATTCTGCCAGGATTTAGCCAAGGCCTTGAATAGCCCAGCTTAAAAAGTTGAATTTCTTGTTTTCCTTCCTGTGTGGCTCCTTTTGAAAAGGCAAGAAAAAAAATGGTACATTTTGGTCTTTGGAGAACCCATCACAGCTCATGAATTGCTGCCAATTGGGTGGGTTCACACTAGGTAAAGGGAGCTATGGAGGATTAGAATAGTGTGACCAGAGGGCAAATTTGCAAAGCAAGAGGACAGAACACATTTAGGTTTCCTTGTTGCTGAGCAAGAGAGTAATGAGGATGTCTTTTTTCTTTCTTTCTTTCTTTCTTTTTTTTTTTAAACTGGAAACAACATCTTCAGGACTCAGAATTCCGGCAGGCTGCTGTTTGGTGCTGCACATATGCACCTGTCAGATGGGCTCTCTGTGGACTCGAAGTTCTGACGACAATGAGTTACCCCCATGAGCTCTGTTGCAGCATATCATTTATGTTCCTGAAGCAGTGATTTATGATTAAGGAAAAAGAGAGGACTTTTTTTCAATATGGACTTGGAAGGCTATGGAGATAGTACAGGGGCTCAAGGGACAACAACATTGGCTGCACAAGGATGAGATCCTGAGTTCAAGTCCCCAATGCCAATGTAAGAAGCCAAGCATGTGCGCCTGTAATTGCAGTACTGGAGGGGCAGAGGCAGACAGATATCAGGGCTAGCTGGTTAGCTAGTCTTGCCATAACATACAGTCCTAGGTTCAAGGAGAGACACAGAGCCCCAGTTTCATGGAGGGACCCTGTTCTCATAGAAAGAAGGTAGAAACTAATGCAAGATAACATCTGGCATAGTCTTTGGCATTTGTGTACACACTGGTTACACCCACACATGCATGAATTACATATTCATACACACACACACACTCAATTTTTTTAAAAAAAAGACATTTCACAAAGTTGTTAGGAGATGTATGAAGCATTGAAATACATAACTAAATAGGTTCCTAACAAGAAAGGTGGCTGAGTTCTACTCAATGTCAATATTAATATTGTCCTAAGTAGAAATAATTACATATTGTCCTTTGCCTTGAAAAAAAAAACCAGGTTTACTCTTGGAAGTGAGCAATATCAGAAACCTTTGCAACTTACGAGCTGTTGGATATTGTGAATGGAAGATTGTGGGCACCAGAGATGGAGGAGCTTTTACTGTCCACAGTGAACCGGGAGAGCTGGTAGATGCTTAGCGTTTCCTTGAGCGTTTTCTGTGTAACTCCACAGCTTTTTTGGGCTGAGTGCCACTTTGGTCTGTTTGTTTACAAATGCCTAGTATTTCTCACAGGTCAAGTCACACAAGGCAAGTACGGCCTTCTCCAACTTCAAGGTGCATTTAGGTGAATACATGTTACCTTCTCCTTGGTTTCTAGGACACTAAGTGCATTAGAATTGATTTGCTACTTCAAAATGTTCTATAGAAGAATGAGCTGCATGTCTCAGCTTCTACTTAATATTGAAAGACTTAAGTTCTTTCTGAATACCTGTGTGTTGGGTAGACACATACATGACTTAATTTTTTATATTTTTCAATGACTTGTAAGCTAGGCTGCCCTCCTTTAAGGAGAATGTCAGAAATATTGCACTTTAGGTTGTTCTGTAGTGTGTGACTGGACACTGTAGCTGGTACGTCTTATCTGGTATTATAAGACGGTGTTTTTCTCAGGTATTAGTAAACCAGAAAAAGATCATAACTCAAGACTGAGTGTACAATTCCTACTCAATGTACATCACTTTTACATTCTGAAAAATAAAAATCAAATGTCAAACCTTGACTAGTTAGAAACCCATCTGAATTCTTCTCTTCGTCAACACAATATAGTTTCTTTAGCCACAGATGCCCATGCGGTGGTTATTGTCTTTTATTTACCCCAGGAAATAAATTGCTATCAACTCTTGAAATCTAACTTCTATATAGCTCTCTGATCTCTCCCAAAATCCCTTTCTGACATTTTAAGCAGAGAAGGAAAATAAGCTTAAAAAATCATAATCTTTTTAAAGTAGGAAGCTCGAATTACCAATGCCCTTCCCTTATTGAGTTATTGTTATCGTCTGCTGTTCAAGAGACTTTCTCCATATGACTATAATCACCAACATAACCAAGCCATTAGTGTTCGACATCAGAGCTGGCCCATGACATTGCCTAAGCTAAACATTTGCTAAAAGATGAGAGCCGCAGACAAGCAAGACATCAGGGTTCTGGCAGCAAGAACTTTGACTTGTGTGGTAGATTTGATTTGGCAGCAAAAGCAATAGCCACTTTCTTGACCCAGCTCAGGTATCAGTAACCAGAGAAGAGTGGAGAACAGTGTAATCAGTAGAAACCACTCACATCTGATGTGCTCTCAACTCATGACAGGTGATAGGATCCTTGGGGAGGCGTTGGAAATGAGAAGAATCCATTGGTGCGAAAAGCCAACAAAACTGCCATGTATAAGTTGCATGAGTGCAAAAGGAGGGGCAAAACATAACAAGATGGCATGCAACTGTCTGCTGAAACATCTATATTTGCAGCACTCATGATTGCTACTGTAATGCTAAAATTTTTAAAGTAGACTTTGCACTTTGGTGCTGGTATAATTCCAAACTTCCTTCAACCTTCAGATCTCTACTTCTCAACCTCAGCTCCAAGTCCCGCCAAATAGTGGGATTCTGTGACTTGGAATGATGGTCTTTTGCCCTGTTCAAATGTGGCTAATGCTTTACCTACCAGGAGAACTTTTGACCCTCCAGCCCAGTCCCCATGACGTATAGCTTTTTCTCTTCTTTTTGGACCAAGTCATCAGTTTGGGTCAGTGTCCACCCCTCCCTCACCTCAACGTATGTGTACACACACACACACAGAAAAAGAGAGAGAGAGAGAGGTGGAGGAATGGTTGGTCATGTAGTCAGGTTAATTCCTAAACTCTGACCCAGTCCAACCTTTGTTTTCTCAACATCCAGGTAGACATATGAAAGGAATCTCCAATTCAATTGAGGGACGCAGGTTAAGCATCTAATAAGTACCACAAGCATTTCAATGAATCAGCAACTTGAGATAGCAGTGAATGCATTTGCCGAAGCTAACTTGTCGAGTTGTCCGGACATGCAAACAGAACTTGTTTTTCATTCATTTTTGGGTTAGTTTTTGTTTTTGAGATCCAGTCTCAAGTTGTAACCCAGGCCAACCCTCCTGTCATGGCAACCCTCCTGTCTTTGTCAACGCTGGAATGGCAGGTGTGAAGGTCTAGGCCCTCAGAGCTCGACTGTGATCACATGGCCCGCTTGTATAACAGAATGGAAAATGAACAGCTACCGCTCAGATTGGTCAGGAATGGTACTGATAATGATTCCCACATGCCTCCATATGCAAGACTGAGCACTCAGAAAGCCAAATGGTTCATCTCCACACATGTGATGATGATTTATTAAATCTTTCTTTTAAAATTTTGCATATTTACTTGAGAGACGAGAGAGAAAGAGAGAGAGAGAGAGAGAAGGGAGAAGAAAGAGAAAGATAGAAATAGAACATACACATTTTCATGCTATGCCACACAGGTGCAGGTTACAGGACAACTTTCCGAAGTCAATTCTCTCTCCTTCACCATGTGTGCTTTGGGGGATGGAGCTCACGTCCCAGATAAGGTGAACAGGTGCCTTATCCTCTGAGCCATCTCACCAGCCTTATGATAGATTCTTTGAGTCAAGGACGAGCTTTATTTACCTCCTTCCCCCTCAGTTACCCTAGCACAAGTAGAAACTAAATACATTTTAGATTTTCTCTGTCATGAGGTGTTTTTCATGACACCTGTTCTGTGACAAGTAGTTTGTTCCCCATGTTTTTATTTTTAAAACAAATACAGAATAGCACAACCACAGACTCCAAAGCAAGTCAGTGAAGGGTAAAACCCCACTAGGAAGCAGCCATCTGCTGCTATTAGTCTTTAACACACTCCATGGAGCGTTTGCTAAGGGTTGGACAGAAAACTCCTTATAACCTTGGGAGTCCACAAATACACAATTATCACTCCCATTTGACAAATAATAATAGGAGCCTGAAGTTGACCTGGAGGTTATGTACCCAGAAGGGGGTCACGCTTCTGTCACCACTGGCCTCTGTCCCATTCACAATCTTGTGTGTACGGCACATAGGACAAAGTAGAAATTTCCTTGCTTGTCACTCTCAAGTGAGAAATTTCCTCCTGCAATAATAGTAACACTGTTAAGTTTTTATGTGTTCTACAGGAAGAAAAAAATTATGCACATTAGCAGAATCCATCACTGAATGAATGTTAACTGACGTGAAGGCTGTGCTTATGTTGAAAATAAGAAAAGAACCAGCATATGTTGCACTTCCCTCTTACCATGAGCAAGCCACTCCAGCCCTCTGGTTTCTTTTCTTTCTTGAGGTCTCACCAGTCCATGCTGTGGCCAATTTCCCTAGCTTATTCTTCTGCTATGACCATACGTTGTAACCAGAAACGATAAAGACTGGAAGAGCTTAGGTTGCTGTAAAAGTGATCTACGAAGTCACTTGAGCAAATGCTAAGTTTCTGGAAGCAGGTACACTGATGGGAGGTCAAACAAATGCTGTGCTCATTTCCTGGGTCTCCGTGGAGCCTTGGAACTGATACTCCTGTTCAAGTGCCTGGATGCTCTGAACACCAAATCACAGACTGACTGAAAGTGCATGCCAGCCTCTGGTCCCGTGGGATTAAACTGGTGAGATAGCCATGATCACTGTGATGAGCAAATTGAAATCAAAATGCTCAAGAACAGCTTACAGTGTGTCTTTATCATCGTTATCTGCAATGTTCTGATGTGTATATTTGAGTTTGTTTCTAAAAATCCAGAGAATTCTCTCTATTACTCCATTAACACACATAAGAGCTACAAAGAAATTCAGGGCTTTAAAACTTCTGCCTCTGTGAGGTGTAACTTAATCATCGCTTGGAAGGTCAGTAGATAGAAAATTCCAGAAGTGGAAAGGAATAAGAGCATCATCACTCCAGACCTGCTCAAGGTGTTGTTCCAATCTTATCCGATCCTTCACTGTACTGTGCTCGTTAGCAGTTCTTTGTAGTGTCTCCCCCAAAGGTTCCCCTCCAAGTTCTCAGTATTTACTCTGGGTTTCTACTGGAATGCTTGGCATTTAATTTTCTAAGCTTATTCCCTTATTCATTAGCAATAGTTATAGTGTTCAGAAGTTTCTATTCAAGATTGCTTTGAAAATACAAATAATTCTTTTCTCTGTTAGTTCATTAACCCACATTATATCCCTTATTCTCTGATATTCATGAGCAAAATGACCACATTTGCTTGTGAGGGCGACCATCAGGATGTATTGTTATGACATTTAGCTTCAGATGTCAGCTTATCAATTGTGGACTGAACCTTTGGTTACACCTATGAAGAATAATTTAGTTAAAGTAAGTCTTTGAACAAGCCTATAGAAGCTTATCTAATTGATTTGGAAGACCCAGCACTTTAGTGGGTGGGGCCATTTCCACAGAAAAAGAAGGTAAAAAGAAATTGCTTGGCTCTGACAGAGCAGCAAACTCTAAGGATGTTCCTCCCTCAGCTTTTCCTGTGGCCAATTTCCCTAGTTTATTCTTCTGCTATGATGATATGCTGTAACCAGAAATAAAAAAAATGATATTAAGGAAGGAAGGGGAGAGAGGGACATCCACACATTATGTTTGTATAAAAGGATAATTCTTAATTTTAAAAAAATTAAGCCCTTATTCCACTAAATAGCTAAGATCATATATTCATTGCAGTAATATGGAAATAACACCAAATGTCTAAAGGAAGACATTTCTGATTTCCTTCCAAGTAAGTCAAATTTAATAATGTGTCAATGAATCATCTCTATTTACAAACATGTGAGGGCATAAAAGATATTTCAGTGGTTAAAGTGTCAGAAGACCTGAATTTGGGTTGGATTCCTAGATCCCATACAAAGTAGGCAGGTAGGCCAGCCCTATAGGCAAGCTCTACTCATGATTAAAGACCTCATCTCAAAAGAATAAGATGAAAGAGAAAGTGAAGATGATTTTTGATATCAACTTCAGATATCCACACACACATACATGCACACCTGTACCACATGCATATGACAATAAGAAAATAAAGAAGCACATTAGATAGTCAAAATCTATTGTATGAGTCAAAGTGATTATTTGAGATAAGTAAAATATGAATATATTTTCATTAGCAATAGTTATAGTGCTCAGAAGTTTCTAGTCAAGACTACTTTGAAAATACAAATAATTCTTTTCTCTGTTAGTCCATTAACCCACACAAGAGTCAAGTCAGAATTCAGAACTTTACCAGTTCTGCCTCTGTGCTGTGTGACTTAGTCATCACTTGGAAAGTCAGAAACCCAACAGTAGGATTTGTCCCAGCTATTATTAGGAAAGTGTATTCCAGTTTCACACCAAATGGTTTTCAATTTTCTCCTCTGCTTCCCTGTAGTACTTTGGCCAGTGATGTTCCAGGAAGATGGTTTCCACATCTCATCAGCAGCAATAAATGCTAAGGAGGATTAAAGTCACGGAGGGATCGAGATTCATTCTCCTGACTCTTTACTCTTTGCCTTCAAGATGGTGAAACGGTTCCCTACTCAGAAATCCATTATGCTGATCTACTGCTCTTTGTCTTTCTCTTTTGTTTAATTAATTTATTTATTTCCACTCATACAAACTTAATAGGTACTAGGTCCCCTCCCTCCTTCTATCCCTCCCCAGACCCCCTTACCCCCTTCCCCCTTTTCTCCTTCCTTTCCCCCCTCCCTTTCTTCCAGTGCCCCCTCTTCCCCATCCCTGGAGCATCCTTTAGTGCGAATGTCAAGCTTCCTTCTGGGTCCTCCACTCTAATGAGGTGTAAGGACTCAGTAGTATTGCCTAGAGCCCTTTCTTGTGTTCCTCTTTAGTATAGGAACACTACTGTGGCTATTAATCCCTTGCTTCTAAGGGTTCTAGTGCCTGTGATCCATGCTAGACTTGGGGGGTCAATGCCATGTCAGTCATTGCACAGATCATGCAAAGTCCTATTATGGTTACTGAGGCCCTAACTCGTGTAGAGTATCTTGTGTATCATTGCTGCTCCCCTTCTTAAGGCTCTTACAATCTTACCTCCCCCTCTTCTGCAAATTTCCCTGAGCTTAAGGATGGGGAGAGATTAGGCTGGCCTGGTTCCAGGTGGTTAATGTAAGGTCTCTGATGTTCTGAATTATGGTTTGTTTGTTTGTTTTTTTTTCAGTTTTGCTGTTCCTGCACCACTCTTGACTCCATTCTAATGGATATTGGATGTCACCTCCTGATGAGCAGTGTGTCCTCCCTGGACTGCAAGTGAGCATCCGGGGTGGGTGGAAAGTTTGTCTTTCTCTTAAACTCCTTTAAGCTTCTCCAACTCTCAGTTAAGGAACAGATGCAAATTCTAAATGTGTGTGTGTGTGTGTGTGTGTGTGTGTGTGTGTGTGTGTGTGCATGTGAGAGAGAGAGAAAGAGAGAGAGAGAGAGAAAGAGAACAGGTAACATGGGATTTTCCATATCCTACTCTTCACTGAAGTTGTGAACACAAAGGATAAGTATCTTCATTAACCTATGAGTTGGAGCCACTTGTGTCCCTCTAACTGCACCCTTGCAATGAAGGATGTGTCTATGCTACCAGGGGCTATAGCTCATGAGGTTGCTTGTAGGCAAGAGTTCTACAATCCCCCATAGTCTTCTTCAATCTGACATTTCCAAGACTTGGCTGATCCCATCCTGACACACTTAAAGCAAAAGTTCATTCACAGGGAGTAGAACACGTTGGTGCATGAGGATATCAGTACAAAATTGAGCTATTGTGCACATAGACTTTATACTCCATTAGAGAAACCTAGCTGATGAAGTACCTCAGAAGTCACTAGGAGCCCATGCATCCTTGTTAATGCCCCTCCCTCTGAGGCAGAGCATGGATTCCGTAGTACACTGTTCAAGGTCCTGTTCGCTCATTCCCTGAATAGAAAATACCAGAACCTGCATATCACGCAATCCTCGTCATAGGCTGAACTTAAATTGTTTTAAATTCTTCATTTATTTAGAGGGCAGGACATGTCAGGGCACACGGGTGATGGTCAGAGACAACATTCAGAAATCAATACTGTGGCTTCCAGGGATGGAACTCTAGTCTCCACGTTGGCAAACATGTGTTCCCTGTTCAGCCACGCCTCTGGCCCAGGGTGAACTTCTTAACATTGTCCCCATCTCCTTTGTCCTCCCTTGTCTGCCTATTTCTGTCTCTGTCTCTCTCCTCTGTATCTCTCTTTCTTTGTAGGAACGGGAAGAAAGCAGACATTCAATGTGGATATTCAGAATAAATCTGCCAGCGACTGAGGGAAAGACTCTTGTTTATTCCATGTCTGATTTATTATCTAGTTCACAGGAAAAGATGAGGCATGTTCTGTGCTGTGGCTGTCCTTCAGAAATAAAGCAGGTGCCACAGGATATAAAATGCTCCTTCACCCTGATTCCAGTTGAGCATATGACCATGAGACAGTCTCAGACTTCCTCCCTTTGACTGTGATCTACTACTGCTTTCATAGTAGCCCTTGATGCACAAGCTTTTTATGCTTTGGCCTGCTTGCAATCTGCATTTGACAACTTGTTAATGTCTTTCAGACACCAGAGATGGGTCTCAATGGTAGAGTTTTGGCACAACCAAGGTCTATATTTGATCATTAGCACTTTCAAATAAATAAAGAAAATACACAAAAGACATAAGCAAAATGAACAAAAGAAAGAACTTTATTCTGTGGAGAGGGTTGCTTGACTTTTCTTTTTAAATTATGACGACTTTCATTATTGATCAAACAAATCCAGTGTTAATATGTTTTGAAGCCGTATCCTGGGACTCACAGGAAATAAAGTAGAAGGATAATAGTTGTTTGTGGTAACTAGACACCACTCAAAAATAATTTCTAATCACCTGAAATGCAAATTTTCCTTAGAATCTAGATAGATGTGTCTCAAATGAAATTTCTCAGCTGAGACTGTGATGTGTGTTAGAATAGGAATATTTAAATTAATTAGTCTGAATTTTCAAATTCAATCAGTTCTTTAGTTGTTGAATTTGTTCAAGAAAGTGTTCCACAGCTCAGAGGCTTCCAAGTAAGAGGAGAAAATCCTCAAATTTACTGTTAAAAGTCTCCCATGAATGTGATTAGTCAGCAATAAGGGCTGCCCCTGGAGAAGGAACCAGCATTCAGAGATTTCGCTGAAAATGAGAAAGGAGGGTCCAAAATGAAATCGTCTTTGTATTGCTGGGGTCTGTCATAGTTCAGACATGTATCAACTTGATGGTTGAGGGTTAGAGTTCTGGGCACATTTGTAGAGAATTAGTAGTTGAGTGAAGCCTAGAATGAACCTGCAGGAGATTGTCTAGCTGATGGGGAAGACCCAGCTTATGGTGGGTGAAACTAGTCCCTGGGCAAGTGAATAAAATGGACAGAACGGTTTGAGAAAGGAGACATCCTTGTCTATACTTAGCCAGACATGCTGGTCTGGCAAGTAAGGGTTGTCCCTCTCTCAGCCACTATTTGAAGATCGTATGACTAATTCCCTTGGGCCTTTGGTGATGATGTGATCTTTCCTGCCAAGCTGGACTGAAAACTGTAGCAGGTCGTAGCAATAACACCATTTTTAAGTGTCTGCGATGACATTAGATAGAGAGAAGATGTAATGCCAAATTTTTGTGGATTTTTTACAGTAAAGAGAAAAAGACTGGGTTGCAAGACAAGTTCATGATCCTGCCACGGGCTGTGGAAGTTACATAAAAGGAGTTTAGTGTCTGTATATGACCCAGCAACTCTAACAGTGAGAACTCACAGCACTCAGTAAATTCAATAGCTAAGAAAATCTCTGCCAGCAAGAATTCAGCCTGACTACTATGCTAACTTCTTGCTGATTTGCTCAGTGGAAGACAAATGATGCAAGGATTTGTCCAAGTGGGTGAGCTTCCTGGTCACACAAATAAAGAGCTTGTGCTCTGTAAATCTCAATGCACATTGCCTCCAAAATCTGTTTAAAACATCAGAGACACTTTAGTGGTTTAAAGGAGATAAACTACTTGTACTCTCTTTTTTTGGGTAGAAACGTATCAAAATAAAATGGTTTGGAAGAATTATGGAGCCCATTACCTGCATACATGTCAATAGCTAAGACACAACCAAAGTGTGAGTCCCAAAGCAAGACCAGGGAAACAACACAGATTTCACACACTTGGTTAGTTGGGATGTTCTGTTACTTATTCTGATTTCCCCCAAGATACAACCCATTACAAGTTGAGGACCATCTGTACTCTGGAACACCCTGCTGTCCTTGACAAGTTCTCCCTGGAAAGTAAACTGGTTATGAGGAAGCTATTTCTAGACAAACCATATGAATTTGAAAATGCCATTAAGTCCAAGTGCCTTGAGTGCACTCCATCTGTCTACCCCAAACTGTTAGAGATTCAGCAGAGCTATGTGTGCTAGGGAAAGGGAAATACTCTACACCAGACTGCCTGTCCCACTTGAGGAAAGGAGACATTGAGAAGAACCTATGAGGAGTTCGTAGTCAAGAAGAACAAGCACAAAAAAAAAAGAAACATATAGGATTATAAGACACTGCATCTCCAAAACACCTTGCTACACTACCACATTTGATTATTTACTTTTCCTTTATTTACTAATTAGAGAGAAAGAGAAGGGATAGAGAGAGACATAGAGAGAGCGAGAGTAAGAGAGAGAGAGAGAGAAAGAGAGAACATGACACATGGGTGGAGGTCAGAGGGCAACTTTAAGAAGTCAGTTCTTTCCTTCCAGCATCTCGAATCTAGAGATAGACTCAGGTTGACAAATTTGCAAGCAGGTGTCTGAGCTATCATTAGACCCATTATTATCATAGTCCAAAAACCAATTTGCAACATTTTTCCCATGGTGTAGCATACCCTGCCACCAAGCCAAAGTTACAAGACACACTGAAATGAATTACAAAAAGCTCTTTGTTCATAAAAACTGAGCATACATGAAAACACAATTCCAAGATTGCCCAGAGACTGAAATTTTCAGACAAACAGAAAAAAATCCTGAACACAGTTATTAGTACTATGGTATGCGCTCTAAAGGATAAAGTGAACAGCATGGAAGAACAGATTGTGATATATTTAGAGATGGAAATTCTATGAAAGAACCAATGCTAAAGGCTGCAGATCAAAATCACCATAAGGGAAATGAGAATCTCTTTGATGGGTTAATTAGTGAATTCAGCATTTCTGAAGGAAGTAATCTTTGAACTTGGTGCTATATCAATAGAAAAGTTCATAAGCCAGTGGAATAAATGAAAGTATTACCTGCAAGTAACCCCAAATATCCAAGAACTATGGTAAAATTATGAAAGCTGCAGCATTATGCTTGATATAAACACCAGATGGAAGGAAAAAGGAAGAAAAGAAATGAACATAAGAAATGTTTGCAGCAGTAAAGACTGAGAATTCTCCCCAAATTAACAAACTCTATCACAGTGAAAGTCTACGATCTAAAAAAAATTGTTCTTCACAGTAAAGGAGACTTTTTGGATAAATAACAACTGATGGAATGTGTTATCAGTAGACCTGCCTTGTAAGAAATGTTAAAAGCTAAATAATAAAATTCATAAAGTCTGGTGACATAAAGTGAGGATGAATGCCAGAGAAGAAATTGAAAGTGTCCTGAAAACATTTATTTTCCTTAGTGTTGTTCCACCAAACAGACAAAAATATTCAGTATAATAACAGCATCATTGTGCTTTTTTGAATGTCCACACATTTAAGCATATTTTTATATAAGTGAAATGAATACTGTCAATGGTAGAAGTGACAAAAAGTAAGTAGTAGGATTATTCTTGCTATTATACAGTGCTCATACCACTCCTGAAACAGAATAGGTATTTGTAAGCAGTTTCAGATTAACGTAAAATCACTATTATAAACTCTAAAGTGACCTATTATCTTGCTTTTCTTCAGATATATGTGTACAAGGTACCTACATGTTTATGTGTGTGTGTGTGTGTGTGTGTGTGTGTGTGTGTGTGTGTGTGTGTGTGTGTGTGTGTGTTTGTGTGTGTGTGTGTGTGTGTGTGTGTGTGTGTTGCATTGCATATGGGTGGGTGTATGTGAGTAGGTAGGGAACAGGAATGATCTTGAGTGCTTTCCTGCCTATGGATGTTTACAGATAATGTTAGGAATCATCCTCCATTACTCTTCCACTTTATGGTTGTGAGCCAGGGTTTCTAATTAAATCCAGAGCACGCCATTGGGGTTTGTTGGGCTGAGCACTTGCTCTGGGGATCCCCATGTTCTGTCTTTCTGGACTGGAATTACAGGCCAGCTGCCACAACTGTGGCATTTTTACATGGTCCTTTAGCTCATGAGGTAAAGTCTTTAACCCCTGAGCTACATACCTAGCCCTAAAGCAACCTTTCTGTAAAATTGGAGAACAGGAAGAAAAAGAGGGGGAAAAAGAAGATGATTAGAAGGAGGAAGAAGAAGGGGAGGAGAAGGAAGAAGAAAAGGAGGAGGAAGAAAACAGAAAGTAAACTGATATGCTAATATAAGAAGAAAAATACAATTATATAACATGATAAATTTAAACTATGAAAAAAATCAGAAAAATACAAAAATAAAAATAAAGAACATTATAAGTCACTAATGAATATGATAGATATTATTAACCCAACTGCATCAATAGTTACTGTTAAGGTCAATATTATAAATATACAAATTTAAAATTAAATCTTGTCAGCTAGGTCAAAAAAGGCAAGATCTCACTATAGCCATCTATATTAAGAAATAGTCTGTAAATATGAAGATGTACATGGCTTACAAGCTGATGAATGAATGAAGTTTATCTTTCTACTAATTTCATGAAAGTGAACCATAAGCAAATATAGTTCTCACAGCAACAAAAGATTTTGCATAATAAGTAATGGGGTCAACTTTTAGCAAGAACACAACAGTCTTCACTATGAATTCATCAAAGTATAAAAATATGCCAGGCAATAATTGATAAAACTACTGGAGATATATGTAGAGATAAGAAATGTCAACTCCCTTTTATCAGAAATTGACTGATGTAGAAGGCAGAAAATCAGCTAAGGCACTCTGACAGTTAACTCTGTGCCAACCTGACTGGATTGGTTATATCCAGAGAAGTTGCACAGTATAACATCTGTATATATCTGTCAGGATAGTTCCAGAGAGGATTATTCTTGGGGGGTCAAAAAACTGAGGGGGCAGGTCAAGGGACGATGCAGATAAGAAAGCACAGATCTCATAGGTGAGAAAATTAAGAGTCAGATATTAAAGTCATTTACCGAAATCTACACTAAGAGGCTAGATCTTCCATCTCAATCTAACAAGTCTGATTTGATCATCCATATCCTTTCCATTAGTAGAAATTAAACATTGAACTTCTTTCTGTTTCAAAGATATTGTGGTGGCAAAAGGATCCTGAACCACTGAGACATATTCCCTTCTCAAATTTTAGTCATTTTTATTAATTGAACCAATCACCACCCTTGTGTTTATTCCAATCCTAGGAAACTCTTACCTTTTTGTTGTAGAGGTTAGCTTGAACTAAGTTCTTATTGAAAATAAACAATTGTAAGTATTCATAATTAATATTTCATTTTAAGGATGGTGCAGACAATATACTTCCAATAGAAGCTTCTAGACCAAAGTTTATATGACCATTTAGAAAATAGATATAAAAGAAAATCTTCCTACTGATAATATAAAATATTAATAGAGTTTTCACATATTTACAGATTTATAAATTCTCTCTTGAGTAGTCTTTTGCATTTTCTTGTGGTTTCTGACTACTGTTCCTACCCCAGCTAATTTCCTTTACCTCTTTTTATCAGAACTTTCCTCTTATGTTCCATCCAGTGCATCTCTTAGGACAGCCAGCTCACTGTCAAATTCAGAAATCAATGACACCCATTTTCTCCCCTCCACTAAGCAAGATGTTGAAGAGAAACTCACAGGAGATGGAGGCATTCAAGGAAAACTTAACAAATCCCAGCCCTTTATCCTTGACTCAGTGGGGAATATCATGCTTAGGATCACACAAGCCAAGGACCCTAGGGCAAGGCATAAGGAGTGTCATTCTTACTGTGACTAGATAGATCCTTGTGCATCTCAGATTAGCTTAGATTTTATGCATGTGTACCTCCTGGAGTTCCAGATGAATGGAGAATCACACACTCTACTTTGTAAACTTTCATCTCTCTTACTTCTAATATCACCACCCTTGTGTTTATTCCAATCCTAGAAAACTCTTATTCACTTTCTCTGTTAAGTTTGATAAGCTTTCTATTATGGATGTTTGTTTCATATCAAACTTGCCAATCATATGCCAGTTATTAGTACCTATAGTTAACATCTACTATACTATAATATAACTTCATTTTCTCAGCCTGCTGCCATTTGATTCAGCAAAGAAGCATCCTTCCCAGGACCTGAACTGGGTTATATCAACTTTCAAGATCCTAGAACTATGAGCCAAAATTATTTTGTTTCCTGGATGTTATAGCTTGTTTCCGATATTTTGTTATAATAATTAAAATGAAACCAAAATAACATTTTTATTTATAATATAGTCTTTGTCAGATATTTTATTAAAGAACTGGACTAATATACCAGCAGAATGGGAATTTTGGTAACTTACAAATTCATATCAACAGAAACTGACATGATTAAAATATGAACCTAGACACTGAAGTTTGAACTTGTGCCCTTAAATATTAGCAGTCCAATCATACTTGTTAGTCAATATATATTTGCATGAAACTGAAGAAGGAAAGACAAAATAGTAAAACAACTTCAACCAATGAGCCAATACAAAAACTTTGAGATAAAAGGTCAAATGAATCTTATACAAACCTAGTACACTGAGATGTTTTAAAAAAATCATGAATTGGATGAAACTTTTTGGTTTTGGTTGGTTTTTTTTTTCCTTTCCTTATAAGTGTCTTAGAATGAGTAAAGTCTTAGGGAGGGATCACATGGATATTACCAAGTTGCTTTCCAGAATGACAAAATTCACACTCCCTAGTGGCAGAAGAGGAAATTTCCTTAAAAGTTTTTATGGTTCTTGGCCTAGAAACTCCATTTCTAAGAATCTACTCCAAAGCAATTTGGGAAAGACAGAGAAAAATTCAGTCATAGAGACCAGGGAAATTATTGAAGTCATCTAAAAGCCAATCAATAAGAAAAAAAATGATAAATTAAGCTATTTCTATAAGAGATTTTAACATATTACACAGTAGTCCAGGGGTCAGTATACAGTATTACAACTCCAAGTCCAGCACTTCTTCATGCTAATTGTCCTTTTCCTACCTCAGTGAATAAAGTTTTATTGAAATGCAGCCCTGTAGTCTCATGTACATGTAGTCCCCGGTTACCTCCATAAAATAAGTACAGGTTCTGGGAGTTGCTGTAGGGATGGTACAGTTTTCAAAGGCTAAACTATTTATTATTGGTACTTCGTGAAGTTTGCTGACGCCTACAGCTACCTGTCAAGTAAGCTGTTTTTATAAAGAATGCTGAATGACAAAGTTGCATGTCACCATAAATGAATGGGAGAAGCTACTTATTCTGATTCATCCACACAGTTACTTACTAATAATGACACTACTAGTAATACTGCAAAAGTGGTACCATAGTATTTCACAAAAGTGGAGTGGGTTTATGATATGATTTTAGACTCATTAGATCAAATTATCTCTCATTTGATAAATTCTTTCCTAGTACTTGTAATTCCTATAGCATGTATCATATCTCCTTGCCTCTACACAAACAGCTCTGAACAAGCACTTATCTGTGATAATTTATGAAGCCTCAGTTGTTAAATATCCAAGGAGGCCTCTGGAAATGATGTCGCCCAAATCAACCTTACAGGGCAACTTTCCCACCAGCCAACTTCCGAGCGTATGACCACACTTCTTACAGTGTGCCATGATCTGAAATTAACTATCTGACCTATTGAGTAACAGATGACTGGAAAATTAGGTCACCATATTACTATGTTTTTGGAGGTTTAAGAAATTACAGAAGTAAACAGAGACCATCTTCAATGCCTCTGGCTTGCAAACAACAGTGCTGCCTAGTTCCTAACTGACCAAGAAGGAGCAATAGGGCTAAGATCTCTGCTCATAATTTCTAAGTTGTCGCTGCTGCTGCTGCTGAAATCATTAGCGTCTGATAGGAGTATCAATGCCCACCCAATGATGTGGGTAGTTTCCAGGCCAGGTTTCTGTCAGCTAGGAGGCAGTCATTGCAGACAACATCTCAGAGACTTGCAAACTATCAGACTATAGCCCAAAGCCTTAAAGACACAGAGTCACCAATATAGTTTTCATAGAAGAACTTCTCAATAGACTATTAGCATTCATTTAGAGAAGACAGAATCACACTGAAGATAGTCATGGGGCTGGGGAGATAGCTCAGGGGCTAAAAACCTTTGCCTTGCCAGAAAAAGATCTAAGTCCAGACCTTCACATGCCAGGCAGATATGGTAGGCAGCCTGAAATTTCAACCCTGGAAGGCAGAATCTGAGAAACCCCAGAGGAAAGCAAAGAGGAGGTAGAGCAATCTAGGATTCCCAATGTCACCCTTGGACTCCAAAAGCACACACACACACTCTAGTGCTCCCATGTACACACCAGTGCAACGTGCACACACTCACGCACACACACAAAGTCATGTTCTATATTTGTTTTTAAAGTATTATTTGAAGCACTAATAGTCAGATGTGGTGGTACACACCTAGAATCCCAGGATTAGGGAGACTGAGGCAGAAAGATGATGAGTTCAGGACTAGTCTGACTACATAAAGAAACACTGTGTCAAAAATAAATAAACAGGAAATAAATGCAATACCAAAGAAGCATTACTTATAATTGCTCCAATTATCTGAACTAGGAAATGGAAAAATAAAAAAGCCTGATTTCTAATGCTACTTTGAGTACAAAATCAATAATACATTGGAAACAGACATTATATTACATTTGTTTAGGCAATTAGTAATATTCAGACAAGACTCCTTTCTCAAATGCAGTTTGAGTAATAATGAATATTTCCTTCATGTTGTTATTAGAATTTACTTGTATATGGAAAATAGGTCCAGTCTATTCTTCTTTTAAATGTCTTTGAATATTTAATATGTCGTGAATTACTGTGACAGGTACAGTGAGTACCAAGACTAAAAGTGACAGTTCAATTTCTGAGAAATTTAAAAGAGAGAGAGAGAGAGAGAGAAGCTAGCCAGTGAAACTAAATAGAAAGATAAGGGAAATTATACTACCCAGGAACCCAAGGGGGATGTTCATGATAAAAGAGGATTCTTGGAAACAGGATAAGAGGTCATTCAAGGTAGAGGAAATCCTCACAGAGAACACAGCGCTGGATGCTGTGGGCAGAGAAGAGGCACTCAGACAGCCTAGAGCCATAAAAATGTCTGATGGAAAAGAGCTCTATGATTCAAGATAAGATGGGATTTATACTCCAGGCAGCACCGTCAATTAAAAGTCTTTCCTAAGATTTTAAAAGTATCAGTCAAGCAATGTCAGATTGAAACTTGAAAGGACAATCAGGAACAGAGGTAAAATGTTTTGTAACACAGTAAGAGTCATGGAGAGGTTAACCAACCAACTAGATCAGAGTCACCCATCAAATAAGTGATGAATTTTGGACCAAAATATCAAGTATGTATAGCTTATACTTCCTCTTCATCAGTAGATATCACTATCTTTTTAAAAGGAAAGAAAAATTTAGTTTGGAAAATTCAGCAAGGAAAAGCAGTGTGATATATAACATGTATAATTTTTTTGTTCAAAAAGATATCATGATGTGCAAACAGTGATCACTAGTTACTTTAACTAACAAATGCTACTCCCCCCCCCACACTATATTTCTTTATTCTCTACAGTATTACATTGGACTCTGAATTTTCTGAGTATAGACTGAATTGTTCATTTTGGAAGAGTGTCAGAAATTCTGGTGATACTCAAAAAATGTTGAATGAATAAGGGATTGGATGGATAAATATAGCAAGCAACGAGGCAATTCAAGAGAAATTCAGATAGTAAATGCAGTTAGTATTTAGGGGCACAGTTTAGAAGCAATCGTGATCTAATAGTGAATCCATTTCAAAAAGAGAATACAGAACAGCATAGGAGCCCAATTAGAGAGGAATTCAGGTGGGTTTGGAGAAACAAAATATAAAAAGACAAACTCATGAAAATCAGAGGAAAATGTGGAACACAAAAGAAAAGTGTGCTGGTCAGCTTCCCAGAGCTGTGATATCTGGGACAACTTAAAGGCTATAGGTTTTTATTATCAGTGAAGTCAACAGAGTTCTGTAGGTGATTAATCAGTGTGTCGAGGTTTGAAGGTGAGCTGTCTACCATAGGCTTGTATTTGCATCCTTAGCTGTTAATGTTTGGGAAGTTAGTGGCACATTTAGAAAGTGGAGCCTTGCTGGAGGAAAACATGCCACAGAGAACATTGAATAACTCTGCCTTGCTTCCTCTAGCAATCTGCTTTTGCTCTCTCTACCTCCATAGTGACTGGCATGACCTGAACCACCTCTAGCTTCTGCCACACTCTATGCTTTTTCTGCCATTATGGAAACTCCTCCCCTTTGGAAACATCAACCAAATAAATGTCTCTTCTCTTAGGTTGCATGTGAGCATGGTTTCCCTAGATCAGAAGAGTACCTGCAACAGAATGCAAAGAAATAACTTTCTACACTCAGTGTTTTCCTTACCCTAAACAGAGTAACGCAACCAACGAGTCCTGCCTCACTTTGCAGTCATTTCTCAAGTTATAGTGCTCTTCACTAGAATGGGATTTGGTACATGCATGGGGACCACAATCCACACAAAGAGTTCTGACCTTACTCCTTAGTGTGGTTGCCCCTTTACTATGGATCTACTGAGGTGTCTGTACACCTGTTGTGCCCTGGCTAGAGTCTTCATGCAAATCTCTCAAGTAGATTTCCCTTGGCTCAAGTTTCCTTTGTTTCAGTCAACACTTGCATACTCCTCTCATACCTATAATTTATAACAGCAAAGTAAATTTGATCCTTCTCCCAGGCCATTCTGAGGCCACATAAGCTTGCCTGGCCACACTACACTCCTAACTTCACTTCCTTCCCACACTTCTCTTGTTAATTATTGTATATAGTCTTGGGAATTGGCATTGCATAATCTGGTCTTTGCAACTCTCAGATCATCGCATTTATGGGATTTTATCTTCCCAAAGTTCATAAGAGGGACAACATGAGTTTGACCATCCCCAACACCTTAGTCTATAGTCATGAGCTCCAGATTTCTTGCCTGTCATGTCCAGCACCTATACTTTTAGTTGTGAAAGTTGACAATTCTGTCTGTGGTATAGTGGCACAATATCCAGATAAGGGTTATTAAGCCTAGTATGCACAGAATCCTGTTGTTGAGAGAAGGGGGTTGTCATGGTTTGAATATGAGTTGTCTCCACAGGCTTATGTGTTTGAATCTTTGGTTGATATTAATAATATTTGGGGAAGATTGTGGCAGCTTTAGGAGATGGAGCCTTGCTGGAGAAGGTCTTGAGGGTGGGTAGCACAGCTCTGATTCCCTGGAGTTTGCTCTTGCTATCTCTACTTTCCTGATGGCATTTTGAACTAGTCTCCTGCTTCTGCTTCCAGTCATTCCTTCTCTGACATAATAGACTATATCCTTCCTGGAATGTAAGCCAAA